>PNEQ01000467.1:22246-42159 GCA_003012365.1 Medauroidea extradentata
TTCAGATGATGGTTCATATACTGAGTCAGTATCACAGTCATCAATTTCTGAACCAGAAGAAGCATACAAATCCTCTAGATCGTGAAATTCTTCACTACCACGAGATTTTCTTTTCGCCATTACCGTAGCTGCAACATTGATAAGCAGCGAGCAACAAATGCGATGCACGAGTGACGAAGGTCGCGACACGGGTGTAGCATACGACGTAACGCTACTGCTTCTGCCATCTAGCGGCAGATGGAAAAACTAGCTCGAGCAGGACGTGCGCCTGGAAATCCATAATCGAATTCTGCTCGAGCAAGCGCATATCAAGCCACAGTAACATACGCTCGAGCTGGGCTCGAGCGCCGTTCATTGCATCAAAATCCTATGCTCGAGTGTGGACCCGAATGTGTTAATAGTCAAACAGAGATTAAGGTATGGTACCCACGTATAAATACAGTATCAACAAAGAATTATTTAAATTAAAAATTAAATTTCCAGTCAGTATAGATTAATTTCAAACATAGACAGTATTAGTGTATTATTTTATAGTCTGCATATTTCTCGAACGCCTTTGTACAAACCAGTATAATTAAATTTTTGCAGTTATTGGTGAATTTAGATAAAATTGCTTTCTTAATCTAATAACATATGTTTAGAAATATTAATAAGTAAATTCAGGAAATTAAAATATAAAAAGTTGAATTATGTACATCAGAGCACAAATTTGAACATAATTTGCTTGCAAATTCTAATGTTTGCAAAATAGTTTGATTATTACGTAGCCAGTGCATGTAGAATATCGGGAGTGATCGGTTGCACAAGAATTTTTTTCTGGTTCTGTTGTAAGTTCCGTGATTGACATACTCACAAAATTATTACTAACTACAATGAAATAAAGACATCTGGACAAAAGTGCTGCCAAGGTAAATAATTAAGACATTTTTTACATTCAAGGCATAATATTACAAATTACACCGTTTACAACACTCCACAATTTCTGCCCACTGTATATTGTATATTTAGGTTTACCATTTTGCACCTAGAAATTGGAATTTTTTCTGGCGGAGAACCCCCACTGGTTACAGTCCTTGTGTCCAAACAATTATGTTAAGATTCACCCCAACTCAAATACGTTCCAGCGTTCCTGCTTATCACAACGCTAAATACTCACATGGAAATTGACAAACATGAGCAATCACCACTATGTAATAATATCATGCCATATTTCCAGCAATGTTTACCTCATTTTAAAAATGTACCTACTCTATAACTCAAGTGAAATGACTACTTACTTGGAAGCTTCTGGGTAGCCAGAAGTAAGCTCAAGAAAGACAGACAGGTAGTTGCCACGCACAACACCATTACCATCTGGGTACACCTTTAGCCGCCATGACAGTCCATTCACGTGAAGGGGAGGAGAATAGATAGGGTCAGCTTTCAGCTGCAATTGAGTAAAGTCCTGCATAATGAACGTGCTGCTGTCATACCCAGGAACAATTTCACTGTGGAATAAGAAAAAAAATACATAAGAGTGCACAAACAAGAAAAGTTAAAAAAGAACTACGCACAATAATTGGTGGAAAAAATATATTCATTGATTTTCCATTCTGTAAATTGAACACTCGAATTGTATGTCTGCATATTAGTGTGTAGTGAGCGCAGAAATAAATATTTTCATACATTTTAAATTTTGTCTTCTACACACATGCATGCCCTCGCACACGTGCACACACACTCAAAACAATTAAATCACCAACCATGAAAAAACATTTGTAAATGATATTACAGCACCAACTAGTAAAAATATATTTAAATGTGCAGAAACCTTTGGAAATCTGCTGGCACAGGAGCAGTGACAAAACTAGCCATCGGCTTCTTGCGAATCTGATGAATCATACGAGATAGGTCCGAGCTCTTCTTAATAAGCTCTGAACGAGTGCATACATGTAGCTGATGGTCCACTTCTTGAAGCAGAGCTTCCAAATGTTCAGTCTCCTGGGTCAATGAGTTCTTCTGTCCCATCAGTGTCAATAATTTGGCCTTCAACTGTGAGTCGAGGCGTGCAATCATCAGCTCAACTGCATTGCGAATCTCACGCACTCTCTCATCCTTTGCTGCTCGTACTGACTCCACATTACGTTCCTGGAATAAATATCACACATTTCTATATAACATGTTTACTCATCACAAATTTCACATGGTTTTACACTGAACATTATGTACACACACAACTTATGAAAATAAAATGTAACTGTCATGTTTCTTTTAAAAAATTAGCTCAAAATAATAAACCTATGTATTTTTAACACCAGCAACAAGCCGGAGATAAAAATGGAATCAATTAGCCATTCTTTGTAGTGCAGTTTAAGAAGTTGATGGTTCAGAAGAGAAGAACGTAGAATGACACATACGTGCATCAAATGCCACACTGTCACTGCATACTGAAGTAGCGCGCAAGCTTTTCGACAAACTGTTTTAACTTACTCACAGCTAGTGCATCTACCATTATTTTCATATTTCATCCCTACATGACATGCAGTTGAACGAGAATTTACGTAACCAGTCTACGCAGTGCGCACCCATATATCCTTATTTTATTCTTACTTTACTTGATGGCTGAACAAGCACCTAGGTACACAGTGTGGCAGCGGATAGTAAGGAAACTACATGAAAATAGTGTTTCGTGGCTTTACCAGAATGAACTACTGTGCAGCATGTTGTGCCAATTTCATTACAGACAGAATGTTGTGATTTTCTTTGTGTTACAAAGTAAGTATCGTAATGTCTTAGAACGTTTGTTGCAAAAGGACAGAGTACCGTACTGTTCTATTGTGGACATATGCCATTGCAATGTTATGTCGTCCCAGAAATCTTGGAATTAAGACTAAGGAAAAACAAACAAACTAAAAAATGAGAAAACTGCCTAGTTTGGCTGTAGTCAACACATCCATAATACAAAACAACATTAACATAAAAAATCCCATCAGTTTAGGGTAAGTAAGGCAATCTGTGGCAACATTTTCTGTAGAAAGTTATTTTCATATACAAGTACCATTTCAGAAACAGGATTCTCCACTGTACCATAAATACAATTCAAAAGGCACAAACACTTGGACAAATAGAAAAAAACTTACCACTTCTTTCACTAAACTTATCAGCTCAACAAGTCTTCTTCTGAGGTGTGCAGTTTCATCTTTGATCTGTGTCACATGCTGATCATATACCACCTCGAGGGGCTTGAACGTGTGCCCAGAGTGTGTGCCACCCCACAGGGCACACTGGTGACATATGCACAGGCAGCACGTCCAGCAATACACAGACAGCTTCTCTTGATGGCAATCACATCTGATACAGGTAAAAGGTTTTAATATCGCAAAATATTTTCAATGGTGCATGTTAGGCAACACAAACTTAACAATTATCACTTATCGCAATATTTTTTAACTGGCCAATTTTGAAAACTTTTAGGGTAAATAATATTTAAAAGCACTACCAAGTTACAAACAAAAGACAAAATAATGAGTACGTACTGTTAAGTCCCCAATTTACGTACAGTACATACTTTCACAATGACGTTATTTGTCGCACATATTTATTGTTTAAAAGGTGTTGCTGTTAACCATATAGCAACATAAACACTGTTAATTAATTAATTTCCCTATAATATATTGATTTTACTTTAGAAGATGATGCTACGCAGACCAAATGTTACGATTACACCCTACCACCGTTTGTACAATTCTAGAAGATGCAGACAAAATGAAAAGTAGCCCACAAATGCGTAGTGTGCAACTGTCAATGCAACAAAGTATAGTTATGCACGTAATAGCACAACTGTTCTGTACATAAAGACAAATTTGAAACAAGGCTTACACTTTTTACTGCAATGCGGAAATGAAAAATATCAAAGGCATTTCAACCAAGGAATATATAGAAGTGTTCACTGCCAGCAGAAGGGATTTCAGAACCTAGTATACATTCCACAACACAAAAATGACAGGCAAACAAACAAACAGGTTACACATCATGCTTTATTCAGAAATTCATATTCCATAACAGACATCTTGTGTGTTGTGAAGGAACAGAATGATAGATGGCCAACGTGATTCTGAATAAATGCTGTAGTTAAAACAGCAGATTCTTCCCAACTCAGTTTAAAATTCTGTGCGTATGTTTAGTTTAATCAGAACTTTTGCATTATCAACATGTTAAAAACATTACTTTCATATTTTGTAATGTGCTGTTTTAAACTGCTGTATCGCCACGTAAAATATAAAATAATTACAGCAAATTTTATTAATGTTATAAGGCAATTTTTTGTAGACCTACGTGAAATTATAAGGTTCCAATGACTATAGCTAGTAAAATAACCTGTGCATTTCTGTCTAACATAGGAACAAACTTACGCACTTCCTGGACAAAGCTCTCATTTTAACAATTTTGTCTGCAATTTGGCATCTTAACAGCAACAAACACGATGAAATACAAAAGCACAAAGTACTAGGCCTATTTAAGATCTTTAACGGTTTTTTGATGAGGCATTTATTTTAACCCATGTGCTGTTGATATTAATTATATTTTATTTCTTTAATATTTCACTACTGCTGCACCTCTCATAAATTGACAGTTTTCACTCTAGAATAACCTAAATTAAAATCTGTGCAGAGCCAAAAAAATTTTTTTAAGCTGTCTATGTATTAAATGCAAAATATGAAGGTCTATATTATTCATGACATTTTTGTCCAACACAACTTAAAACAGTAATTTAATTTTACTTAAATATCTCACTGTTTTTTGTGAAAAGATGAGTACACCATGTCTATTTTTGCCATTTGTAAATGTTCTAAGTTCTAATTGTTAAATATAACAAAAGCTATCGTGGTCACAAAACCGGCACAACTCTTGGTCAGATTTGTTTCCCCAGCTGTCAGTACCTCGCATGCCAGCACGCACACATTGCCAGCTGATGTGTTCGGCATCTTACCCATCCCAATTTATATAATCTCTTTTTACGTTTTTACTTACCCCCAAAGTAAATCACGGTCTTACAGTACTACTTTTAAGGGCAAGGGCCCGAGTTTCTTCGCATTTAATGTCAATTATTTTTTAAAACGTAAATGGGATCCAATATCGTAAAAACGCTTCGTAACTTTGTTACGACTGATTTAAACTGCATACTCTAATTTTGTCAAATCAGAAGACTGTAAAATGGTTGCTAATTAGTTAATTAATAAAATTTCCTTTTAATTGACAAATTAGCTATACTCATCATACAGTTTGTCTTGAAAAATAACATTGCATAGTAAAACCAATTTGCAAAAAAGTTACGAAACAATTTTACGATATCGACTCTGGTATGGATTTTAAAAAATAATTATCTCGTAAGCCGAGAAACTCGGACTCAAGCCCTTAAGTTCTATTACAGATGCTAGATAAATAACTGCTATATTTCAAAATTAACATCACTATGCTCAATACAACCATACCTATGCACATATACTTTTAAAGAAACAAATTTATAATTAAATTACAAAATTTTTTTTAGACATATGCACAGCTAACAAAACACACAAAATATAGGGAATGTATCTTCTCAACAAACTATCCCTGGGATGCGATTCCTGCGACAAAAACTTCAATCTCTCACAGCAGCCTTTATTTAGTTCACCTGATTCTCTTGCAACACTGAACTATTTTTTAGATGTGCTGCCTTGGGAGATTTCGTCTTATCTCAGCCTGATGCCATTAATTCTTTACAGCAAATTTAATTACTGGCTTAGTCAGTTATTGTGAACTACCCATAGTACTACTTCAGAAAATCCCACATGTGAGAATCCCAGGACAGATCCTGCTGGTAATTGAATATAGATTGACGTGGTAGGAGCGGTGTGCTCTAGTCACTGCACTAACCGCGACTCCAGAAATGTAAGGCGAATGGTACAAAAAAGAACAGTGCTTGCAAGACAATCGGCCTAGGTATAATTTATGGGAAGTAATTTGTGTAAAGTTTATTTATTAAAGTAGTAACTCCAGCAGCAAGACATGCAACAGCCACAGGGGCGAAGGAGCAATGGAAGCATTGGTTCCGTAATAATTCTCATCACCTACTAACAAATAAAATTAGAGAGTGAAACATAATTTATTTACACTGCAGGGCTTGGTATACTTGGCTACTAGGATAGCGGGGTTTTTTGTCTCGTGAAAGTACTTGCCCATGGAAGCAGTCTTGTCCTCTGCTTCCAGACCCCTAGGGCTATCGCGGCCGATGAATAGCCCAGCGGGGCTGCAAGGGTCCGTAGCGGACCCAAGTTGTATTTTTTTTTGCATAATTGTATGTCTAAGTGAAAATTTGCAGAAAAGAACAGTTTTATGCTAGAAAGGAAAACTGACTTACTGAAATAAAATAATTCTCACTAAAGAACAGTGCAACGAGCAGCTTTCAAGACATGAATAAAAACAGCATTTAATTATTTTGCATTTTTAAACATTTTCATACAATTAGGCTCCATTTTTTATTTCAAATTCAGTAACTTCAAAAAATAAAATTACTAAAATATGAATAAACTCTCTACAAATTACAATTGTATTCATGGTCCAGTAAGCAGTTTTTATAAATATACATATACATTCTTTTTTTATTTCATATTTGTTGCACTTTGGTACATGTTTGCATTACATCACTGTCTTGTGTTATGTGTGCTTTTTTTAGTTTTAGGATTACATGATTTCGTAAATATATTCTATGCAATTGCTGGCATGCATTCAATCAGGATTCGAGTCATAGTTATATATGAAACATGCATCTGTTTTCATGCTGACTATTTGTTGCTACACACTTAAGTTATAAAATAATTACTCTAGGCCTATGTTGATATTTAACCATACACTGTAATAATGAATTGTTTTGTTATTTAGAAAAAAAAAATTTAACTTAGCTTTAATTATCATCCTACAAATCATAAATACTACTAGCATAGTTTCGTTATGAAGTAAAATAAAACCGTTAGGACTCTTTTTTGCTAAATATAGGTCATTGCCTACACATAATAACGATGTCAGTGCTCTAGTCGTGGGAAAGGTGTTAACAAGACATTTTTTTTTGGCAGATATTATTTTATTTTAAAAAATATTTATACCAGATGTATGCTCAATGTTAAGAAACAAAGAACTGTTTAAATAACACAATTTTACACCTAGACTCCTGCTTTATTAAGGGATATCGGTGTTGCTACACCAGTTGCTTCCCCTCCTTTAAACTTCACGCCTCGCCACTGATCAGCCATGAATGCTTGATGTTGAGCATTTTATGTTCACCAACGTGACCAGAAATATTGTGAAGCATCAGGCATTTCACCTTAAATTAAATTCTGTACCTCTGGCTTAGACAGTAACCAACCACTATTTATAGTCATTTCAAACCACCTGCTTTCAGCAGGTTACTACCTACCCCAAATACATGCTGAGCCAGCGACTCCCTAATCAATTTGTTCAGAGTCCTTTATTTAACATTACTTTTCCATGGTGCCTTATGTATAGGCCTAAACTATTTGAACACACAAACAATTTATGTATAACGTATACATTTTAATAAAAAAAAACATGTGAGACTAAAACAGTTCATGTGTGACAATCAAATACTAGTACCACATGAGTTAGGGCAGGAACTTCAGTAAAAATGTAGGAATGTTTAGAAGTTCCCCCAATGTGTGGTCAAAGTACAATAAGGTATCACAGAGTGCACAAATTGGAACAACTACAATGTGAGACAAAGAATAAGCATACTTGTCAACATCGGAGTCAGCACGACGTTGAGAAGACAGGCTAGCAGCCTGCAGTGTATCCAACTGCTGAGTAACATCCTCCACCCAGCGGCAGTTGACCAGCTCATGGAGACGTAGAGGAGCACGGCAGTGAGGACACTGTGAGCGCTGTTCTGTCAACCAACGACAGATGCACACATAGCAACACAGCTTGGAGCAGTGTGGGCAGAGATGGGCATCTCGCAGCTTCTCCATGCAGATGAAGCATCGGAACACCTCCACCAGCATCTAGAAAACACATATAAATAAAGAACTATGTACGTATCTTTGTACTCCTTCAAAATAGTGAAAGAAAATATACTTCACCCAAAAAACCAATCATTAACTCCTAACTGCGGCATACATCTATAGTCCAAAGAAAACATATAAAGCTAAATTGCAACAGGCGACTTTTGTCGAACAGGAAGTAACTCTTTAGTTTAAACACTTTATACATATTTTTTTCTATAGCCTAGGCCTAATATAAACAAAAACTAATCATAAAAACAAATTTTTTCTTGCAGCAAAAGAGTAAAGTCATTTTGATCACAACTAATGAAACTTATTTACATTATGGGAGTAATACTAAAAAAATATAATTTCAGTAGAGCTCTCTAGCAGGATGTTTCAATAGACCTAAGAAAAGTGCTCATTGAAGGAAAATTGAATAGGCCTAGGCAGGAATCAATAACTTGCCCCTTCTCTGTCACCAACTCCTCCGAAACCAAATTTCACCTCCACACTGACCTCCTAAGCATGGACTACCTACCCCCCTCTGTTCTGCTCCTCATCACCTGGATCTTCTTGCTGTTATTCCCTTTTCCTAAATATTCTACCTCAGTTAACAGGCATGTGATAAGATAGTAGGCTATGGAAAAGTGTGGTCAGCAGAGATGTATACAGATATGATGGGCAAGAGACAGCAGATGCAGTAGAATCTAAGAAGGCCTACTTAGGAATGACACAGCAGGATGACTAAACAGGTAGAAAGAGTGGTTACAAAAGGAAGGCATGCATTGTTTATGTTGGGAAGAGCACTGAAGGCAGTCCGCTGCGAGGTGAAAGAAAAAGTGTAGTACACAATGGTATGGTCAATGTTAGAATGTACGGCAGCAGAATGGGACACATACGTGGAAGTGCAGAAAAAGCAAAGAGGGGACATTAGGTGAGTGAAAGGTAAATGGAGAAGGAAAAGAGCTAGCCCAACACTGATGTTAAAGAAAACGAAATGAAGTCCTTTGAATGACAGAAGGAGAGCGGAAAGACTGGCCAGAATGTACAGGATGGTAAATGGAGAGGGAGACTGGAGGAGGTGACAAATTTAGAATTCAAGTGAAGGATATAGCTAGGATCATCAGAGGGCTGGTAAGTAGCAAGGTGGTCAGACCAGACAGCATTGGAAATGGGGCATTAAAGTTTGCTGTAAAGGAATTGATTAAATATCTCAAAGTGCTGTTTGACAGGTCACTGGAACAAGGTAAGCTCCCACTTGAATGGAAGAAGGCACTGGTGGTACCAATATACAAGCAGGGAGAGGATAGGTCGCACCCCAGCAGTTACAGGCAGGTGAGTCTTACATCGAATACCGGGAAGGTGATGGAACGATTGGCAGCACAGTACGTAGTTAAGGTGATGAAAATAACTGGCTGAGGGAATACGAACATAGCTTCAGAGAAGGATATTCATGTGAGACTCAGTTGACCGATCTGTTGGAGGACATGGTGAAAGCTGTTGATGAGGGAAAGCAAGTGGATGCCTGTTTCATTGACTTTGAAAAGGCCTTTGACAAGGTGCCTCATGGGAAACTTATGCAAAAGGTGGATGACCTATTAGAAGACAAGAGGTTGGTAGGGTGGATAGGAGATTTCCTCAAGGGAAGGGTTCAGAGAGTGAAAGTGGGGGGTACTGTGTCAATTGAGGGAAAGGTCTCTTCAGGGGTGCCACAGGGGAGTGCTAGGTCCGATATTGTTTACAATAATGGTCAATGATATAGGTTTGGAGGTTACCAGCAGAATACGATTATTCGCTAATGAATGTGTGATCTATTCAGTGGTTGGGCGTGAGAACAAGCTACAGGAAGATATTGAGCGGATAAGGCTGTGGACACTTAAAAACAAAATGAAGATAAATGTTAGAAAAACTAAACTCGTGCGGTTTACAAGGAAAAGGCTGAAGAGCAGGGAAGTCTATAGTTGGGCAGGGGAAGGAAATAGCGAGGCATCTGAGTATAAGTACCTAGGAGTTGTTCTACATGAAAATCTAGGGTGGAAAAGTCAAGTTCAGAGAGTGGTCGCAAAGGGTAGGAAAGTGCTAGGAATGATGGGTAGGATATTAAGGGGAACCAACTCGGAGGTGAAGGAGAAGGCCTACAACACCATGGTCCGGCCTGTTCTTGAGTACGCTGCAGCTTAGTGGGACCCCCCATGTTGAGGTTTGAGGTAAAGGAACTGGAGAAGGTGCAGAGAAAGGCAGCCAGATGGATGAAGGGTAAATGGAGAAGGCGAGGGCAGGATGGAGAGGATGAAAGTAGTTTCAGGCCATCAGTGATGATGAGGGATATGGGATGGAACTCACTGAAGGATAGGAGGAGGGTGGAAAGACTGGTTAGGATGTATAAGATAGTGGAACGGGACGGAGGATGGAGTGCACTAGCTGAACATTTAGATAAGGGTGGATATAGGGGTAGAGGCAACAACAGTAAAAATATACAGTGGGTCTGGCGGAGGACGGGACGGGGACTACAGTCAATGCTGGTTAGGACAGTCAGGGAGTGGAATTTGTTGCAGGAGGATGTGGTGTCGTTGCGGGGTGTGGGACAGTTTAGGAGGGCTTTGGAGAGGATGTTGTAGGGGTGTTTGGATGCTTGTCACCGGGCGCTTGCCCAATAGCAAGAAAAAATTATTATTATTAAATAAGTGCAGGCACAAGAGAAGAGGAAACAACATTGAAAAATTTCATAGGATATGGAGGATAACAGCTGGAGATAGGCAGTCAATGCTCCTTAGGAAGGCAAAGGAACAAAATATATTGGGGCAGGAGGTGATGACTGCAAGTGGGGTGAAACTGCAGCAAATAGTTGACTTTGCAGCAAACCTGCCACATGACAGCAAAAGTGTGAGTTTTCAATACAAATTATCAAGCATTAAGGTACGGTAAAAATATGGTTTGTTTGACTCCACTACTATTTTTTATTTGGTTCTGACTCAGTTAAACTTATGATCACAAGATTGGATAAAAGAGGAGTTGACTTATAAATAAAAATATACAGATTAGCATAATGACATACTTACAGAGGCAGAAGATGATTGAGGATTTAGGCGACTCATTTTTTAGTAGTACAGACAAAAGTTTATTGAGGTAACATCTCGGCAAACTGTATGCTACAGTACTTATTAATTTACTAAACCAAACTAGTCTTATCTGACTAAATAATCACAACTTCTTTGATGGCAGTCACACAATAAAATTTCTTCGCATGTTTGGATAAGAAAAACAAACAATATAAAAATATTCTACACAACAATGGACTGGAATTTAATATAATAGCAATAATAATAACAACTTGCAACTTAATAGTCAGTTTGATAGTCAGTCGTGCACATTTTTTGACAATTAAAATAAACGTTGGTTCAAGTACTTTTACAAAGTAATTGAAGAATTATTAACTAACCTCAACATCAGGACAATCGGTAATTCGTTTATTCAGCGTATCATTAGCTCCAGCCATTATAAAATTTGTACAAAAGTTCTCATATTACAATAAGTCAATAACTAGGTGAATGAAGAGCTACTTAAAAAACATCCAATCGAAAATAACCCCTTAAAATATACATCGGTGGTTGAAATCTCCCTATCCAAATTCTTGACAGCTGTCTGTTATTCCATTGCAACAAAAACTAAATAGCAGTATAATGTAAACACAAAAATTTTAATAACATAACTAATATTACGAGACTACCGAAGGCCACGTAGATTTACGCCGTCCCGCTGAGGCTCATGGGAAAGTAATGTCCGCAACAAAAATAACGTGTTGTTAAGATGATTCGTATTGGTTGAGTACGGGGAGATGCTGACTTGTTTAGGTGGCAAAATACATGTTATTAACCAAATAGTAGTCTGTGAATTATTTAAGTTCGCAATATTATGTGTATTTGATGGTTTTAACAAGTCAATGAGTGTTTGTTTGGAAGTAGTGATCAAAGATGCCACTACTGTCGGTGTATGTCTATAGTTATTTCGACGTAGACGCCATTTTACTAACCTTTTAGGCGGGGAAGTAAGAAAAAATACTGTACATTACGTTAAATGAACAGTTTGTGGTGTTCGCCAACTATGCAATCATGCCGAGAAAAAGACCGACATGTCAAGAGTCTGTGGCCATTCCTAGTGTACAGGTAAACATTACTTTTCGCATAGTATTGTGTGGGACCACTTGCCTCTTTTCGTGTTACTTTTCTTGGTTATTTAATGTAAATTAAGCTCCTCATAACTGCTCTGAGAGCAAATAAAGCTATTCTAATGCTGTCATATCTGTACTTGCAAGAAAGTCAAAGCTTTAGCAGTTGTACCAAGCATTATATCACTCATATACATAAACTACCTTTACAAGTCTGGCTCAGAAGCCTGAAAATGTATTTGCCAGTTACTGGAATAATAGTGCATGTGTAAGTTGTTTACTTATAGTTTGGTGTGAAGGGAGTCGTTTGTGGCTTAAGTGGTGTGTAGGCCTAGTGCTGTAATATGCATTATTTGCAAAAATGAATAAAGGGACATCAAAATACATAAGGAAGTTATGTATTCTTCTGTACTGCTTGAAATAATCTACATATATACAGTTGTCACTTTTGAAATACTGGTAAGTAGTGATTACATATTTGTAAGGTATTGTTCTTTGTTCCTGTTGGATATGCTGGGAAAGGTTGTCTACTGAAGGGAGCGAGATGTGAGGTAAAGGAAAAGGTGTTCTGCACAACAGTATGACCAACGATTGAACGTACGGCCACAAAACGGGAGGTGTAAAATCTAAATGTAATAGTTGTGCCAATATTTTAGGACTGAATTTGAAATGGTTCAACAGAACCAAAAAAATCTAAAATTTATCAGTTTTACCTCACCAAAAAATGGAAACTCAAAAGCCTACTTGTTTTTTTACCATCAACTTGTAGGAAATGTCATCCTCTTTGCAACAGTATATAGTTTTGTGAGGTTTGACAGAAAAAAAGTTGTAGAGGATTTTCAAACTGCCTGTAAAATTGTAAAAAAAAATTTTTTCTTAACATTGAAGTAAATTTTTAACTATGATGGTGACATTAAAACATTAATTCCAATGCATCAACAAAATCAGCATGAAATTCTTAATATACTACCAAATTTTCTGCTAAATCGGTGCATAATTGTGATTAAGAAGAGAAAAAAATAAGAAAAACTGTCTGTCTAGGCGGTTTCCGGAAATACACATTTTACCACAAACGGGCCTCATGTTATAAAAATTCACGTGTGTTCATAAAATGATGCATAGATAAAGTCACAAGTTTCATCAAATTCTGAAACGGTTGGGTTACATGCCGTGGATGATTTGGCGTGGAATGACCCCACCCTGTTTATCTTGACAAGACTTTCCATTTTTTTCCTTTCCTTCAATAAGTTACACACTATTTCCTTCAACATCACGCATGGACAAAAGTTCCCATTGTCTTCATCAGCCTGCCCTTGCTTTCTCAATTTATCTTTCACCCACTTCACTGCCTGTCTTTGTACCTTCTTCAGCTCCCACACCTTCAGTTCCACGTACAGGTCCCATTCTGCTGCTGCATTGTCTAACATTGGCAGTATCATTATAATATATGCATTTTCTTTGACTGTCTAATAGCTCCTATCAATACCCTTCTCAGCATACTTAGCGTACTTCTCCCTTTAGACACCATTCTCTCTACCTGCCTTCTCCACCCTAAGTCACTCTGCATCGTTATGCCTTGGTCACAAACGACTGAGATATACAGACTGTCAACGCCTAAGCTTTTCATGCTGCACAAAATTTTGTGTCGCCCTGGTGGTGTGTGGCCTAAGCTTGAGCCATTGGAGGTCTAGAGGTTAGCACTGCCATGTAGATGTCGGAACTAAAAACTCTTCAGACAGAAGGCAGGTCGTTGAATGTCGTGTCGGATGCTGCCTTTTGTCGAAGGGACCAGCAAGGGTGGTTGGGGGAAGGAGAACAGATAGCGGAAGGTTGAGACTCAAAGTTGCCTGGCAGAGGGCAATAAACAAAAATAACGTTACAATGTAGAAAAACTACCCCAGTCGTCTCTGTCACGGACAGAACCAAAATTTTCCTCACCGCACAGCTAGGCTGTAGTTGTTACCAAGTTTCAACAAAATTTTTATAGTTAAGGTAATTTGTAGTAAACCACTGTGAATGCTTTCGTATGTCCATTGCAGAGTATTTATTTCACAGTTTACACTTCATGCCCATTAAGACAAATGAAAAAACATGCTATTTGTTATTGATTAAAGATCTCAGTGTACTTTTATTATATACATTTTAGCATTTTCATGACACGTTTTGTTAAAGTATCAAGTTTTGTTGTGCAGTTGTTCATATTAATAATTTCTACCAGAATTGCAGATACTCAGAGGGTTGATACATGACGCCTGTATTATTTTTGATTTGCGTTAGTAATGTCCTTAAGAAAATTAGAGATATTTCGTGGTCAAAATTAGGCTTTCATAGTTGTGAACCTGCTACTGAATCCCAGAATTTTTTTGGCATCAATCAAAATTCCTTCAGATCACTTTCCACTCAATTTTTTAAATTAATGTGGTTGTTTTAGAATTATTTAAATCATCGTTTATGATTTCAGATAATTTAATTTGTAATATGTATTTTCAGTTTTGTGGCATTATAGGTAGTAAAAGGTAGTAATGAGGTATGTAAAAAACCTCAAGTTAACAAATTATCCTGTACATCATATAGTGTTTAATGTATAACATTTTTTAATTTTTTTTATTTGACAAAATACAGTATCCTTGTTATAGCCTATGTCATACAGCATATCATCTTATGGTAACCTGTTATACAATTTATAACTGAATAAAATAACCTTTCTGGTATAAGAACTTGCAGGATAATGTATTTTCTCTTAGTGTCATGATATTAGACTATAACTGTCATTTGTTACAGATTTCTTCCTGGTTTGTCTTAACAGCTATGTCTGTCAGTATGTGGCATCGTAGCTCCCAAACGGACAAGCTGATTTCAGAGTTTCTTTTTTTTTTTTTTTTAATTGAAAGATAGTTTCAGCAGGGTGGTTCGTAGGGGCTTTTTTATGAAAATCGACTTATTTGTTAAAAAGGTATGAGCTCTGAAATATGAGGTGGTGTGAGAATGACGTATTTGTTGTAGTTTTACTCACTTCGACTTGGTTGCACAGGACATAAATTCTTTGTCCTTGCTGCGTACACTGTTCTTTCTTGGGTATTTTTTATTAATTTAATTTGTTGTTCAGTAACTCTACGTCCTTCACTGTTCTTAGAATGTCGTGGATTATAGTGGGGAACACTTTGAGCCAGTTTATTGATCTATGGTAGAATGACCAGTCTCGCGTGTATCAGGCAAATACTCTGTATTCTGGATAAAGTTGTACTATTTTGACAGCAGATGCAACCATTCTAACAGTCCTAAATATTGAGAACATCAATGCCCTTATTTATAGCTACTGGTAGTATTTCAGGTTTTTACAATTGCTAAGAAGACATAAAATAGCCTTGAATGTATTAGGTACTTATATAATGTAAGTATATATTGACTTATATGTTACATTAATATTTTACAACCTAATAAGTGTTTTAAGCTATCAACTTTATATTTAAAAGACTTTTTCAAGTTCATGCAATGTGCCAGGTAACATAGCAAGTTTTCCTTCCAGTTCAGCTCTCGGGGCGTACAGGAATATAAACAATACCACGTGGATTAGATACATTAGTTTATGTAACCACTTGTAGTGCTTGAGATACTGATATTAGTTTGTCTATTAACTAAATATTTAAAAATGGTAAACATGACTACTCTATGCTCGACATCAGATAGTAATTCTATTGGGAGCAACATAATAGAGCCATTTAACCATTGTTATTGTACCAGTTCTCGGGGCGTACATGAAAGTAAACAAAGCCATACAGGTATTGAGACATTGGTTTAAACAATAACTTATACCTCAAGAAGTACTGCGATTTGTGTGTATCTCATTTACATATTTAGAAATGATAAATATGATGTTGCTTATGTGTCACTTTCTTCAGAGATTAGGTCCTGCTAAACTGCAGTCTAATCAAACTTCTAGTTACTCCAACACCATAACAATCCAAAGAGAAACGAGTACGACAAAAATCACGTCTTGTCGCTTCTGTTACTGTTTATTCTGTCCTGCTGTTGTTCTGATTTTTCCTGCACACCACATGGCTGTAGTTACTGAAAAGCGAAAATCGATGAAAATTAACAGTGCAACTAATAGGCAACGTCACCAGGAAAATCTCAGTGTTTTGCAAAATATTTGTGAGAAAATACCGACGGGTGAAATGGAATCATGCTCGGTAGCCAAAAAGACTGCAGCTAGATTTTGAGCATCAGGCGGTACGGTGTTCAGTTCTAAAGTAAGTAGCTAAATATTTTGTTCTATAAACTTGTGAAACATGACGTCTATACTGATTTTAGGACTGTGTTTATTTATTTTAAAAATTCAGTTTTGTGTATATTAATTAAAACCCTACTGGCTTAGGCATGTTTTTGGCGAAATTTTATTTTCATTCTTTTTCCTTGATCTCTTGTTCAGCAATTTGTTGTAAAATAATGTTGCCAAATAGAGGTTTAATGTAATTTGACGTAACATTTTTTTAAGTATGAATATAAAAATTTAATAAAGGTGTAAATAACATGTATTCAGCAAATGTGTAGGTATTTAAAATTTCATATCAAAAAACAGATGTCTTGTTTCACTTTAAAACTGATATGTGTAAAAATATGTCACTTTGCTTCACAAGTCTCTTTTGACAGGTAATGACTGTAAACAAAACTTGACAGCTGGTAAAATCACTTGGTGGCATATGAATACATCCAAGATCTATTTTCATGGATGAACACTTGTGCACAACCTTGGAACTGTCAAAAAAGTACAACTTCATCCTGAATACAGTTTACATAACATGAATATGCCATGAAATCACAGCGTGTGCTCGAGTGTGTACACGTCAGAGGATTCTAGTCTGTCACCAAATAAAAACGTGCATTTTTCTAGTAATTCAGTACACTTTTATTTACAACATAGTGCAACCCCTGACGCATAAAACGACCTTTAAAAAGTAAAATAATAATAATAATAACAGTAAGTTCAAATTATTGTTAACCCATGAATGATTCGGGAGACCGCTAAGTAATCTAGATAAATTGTTAGGAATTGAAATGGAATAGAATAAAACAGCAAGATGAAATCCACTAAATAATGCATCAATCCAAAACTGAATGTTGATGCAGCCTAATGGGCGTATCTTTTGGAATTGTCACACATGTACACACACCATACCTAGTTTTGTTGCAATTACTTTTTCTGTTCCAAGTTTCCTATTCGTAACTACCTATTTTATTTACTTTGCAGTCTCCGGACGCATTGCGTCAGAAATAATATTAAGTTATTGTTTTTGCTTCTTTAAGGATCATTTTATGTTGCAGTTTTTTCATTTACGTTCTATATCAAGTGTTAGTACTATAAATAAATATTTTAACTGTGGTCTTACTTATGTAATTTAACATTTTATAGCATCATCTGAATCCCCCCCCCTTTTTTTTTTTGTTTTAAATACCATAATGTATTATTGAATGAAAATATGCCAAATTCAGTGTTTTAAGTAGTATTTTAAGTTTCACTGTATTGCTCGTGCAGCTAAGTACAAAACAGCTGAATTCAATTTTGGGATTAGAATAAAATATTTGCTTTTCCAATTAAAATTTTTCCTATCTACACTCCCAGAAATTTAGCATCATCTACGTTTTTAATCCATAATTAGTACAAAATATATTGTGTGTGTAAGTTGTACTCTTTTATGTAGAAAATATTATAAAATTGGTTTTATCAAAATTTACGCCTAATTTACTGGATAAAACCTAATCAGATAATTTTGGATCAACTTCCTTGATTTTTGCAGTTACCTGTTAATCTGCTTTATGATTCACTAAAAACCATATATCATCAGTAAATATTATACTATTGCTATGCCCATAAATGAGATTTGGAAGGTCATTTATAAAAGTTGAAAACAAAAAGGGACCCAAAAAAGATCGCTGAGGCATGTTAAGTTTTTATTTTTATGTCTTCAGAAAAGGACTCCGTGCTGTCTTTATTGTTCAGATGTATTGCCTTTGTTTGGCGACTAGAAGGCGCCTTGCCGTAGCGGCTTGTTGTCGGGGGCTTTCCAAGCTAAGGATTTATTCCTTAGTAATATGGATTTCTAATCCAGTTATTGAAGTTTTTAAAGAAAAGAATAGTATAAGTTTCACGGGTATATTGAACAGCTAAGTTTTTACACGAGTTCACAATGCACTGTACAAGTTCTTCCTGATCACAAATTTCTCTAAACAACTGATTGATACTACGCCACTTATTTGCAAAATTACATTCCTTTCTTCACTGGTCATAATTTCTCAGAACATCTGATGTATACTACACCACTTAATTACAAAATTCCATACTTAATTAACACAACACTGGCACTCTGCCACATGGTTTTTACTATTTGTGGGAGCCTCTGACTACTAACTTCCGCTTTCCGGCGGATACCGCGGGCGCGCCTCGTGGCGGCCGATAGCAACAGCGCAAGTGGGTGCGTTCCTAAAGTTACACGTGCGCTAGAGTGTTCGACTTGCTATGTCGTCTCCAGACACACAGGAGGTAGAGCAGGTTTGAGTAGGAGGGCTTAGGTGGCAGGCTACCGCCACAATCCACTAAGTTAGTACACAAACAGCTTTTGGAAATTATCCATTATCCCAAAATGATGCATTTTTGTCAATAAAATACAACACAATCTAGTGCTTTTTTCAAATCATGGAACACCAACCACCTGTTCATTATTATTTTATGCTTCTAAAATAGTATTAGTTAACTGAAAATAGTTCTTTCATTTGAAGAATCCTACTGGAATGCAAAATGTGAAGAAGTTGATAGTTGACATTTTATTATATGATCATTGACTGTTAATAAGTTTTTCAGTTTCTTTTTAAAAGGTATTTAATAGGGCTATAGGTATATAATTTGTTGTTTTGTTTTTATTCCCGTTTCTAGGCACCTCTCTCTCTCACACACACAGATTTACCATCTCCTACCCTTCCCATCGTATATTTCCATACTCCTAACCTTCTTCGTAAATCTAACAATTTTTGTCTTACTTCCATTTTTCATTTTGTTATCTTGAGCGATCACCCTTAATTACAGGGCCTCCATTAGGAGAGTTTTACGTTGATTTCTGAGTCCAGGTTGGGTCTTGGGTCTCTAGAGGGTTTTGTTCTGGGTTTCCAGTAGTCTTGAGGTTTTCGGCTTGAGTGGAATTGGTGGAAGCCCCAGTTGACGGTGCCGGCGCATTCCCTTTCCTCTTCGGACCTCCCACTCCACTGGCCATGGAGGGGTAGGCCCGGGAGGGGAGGGGGTGGTCTGGTTCCGTTGACTGGCGGTAGGGGCGCGCGCGTCGGCAAGTTGAGCTGTCGGCCGCTCGAGCAACGAAGCTCACTCTTGTGTCGGGCGTGGACTAGGAAGGGTCGGTGAGGGGAAGCCACCCTCAGTTTGAAAAAGGGATTAACGAGTGTTGGACGGTAAGCAGAACTTCCTGTGTGCGCTCTGCTTCGTTTCCCAAGGTGGGAAAGTGCAATGCCGTGGGACGTTGCGGCCGTGTGTTGAGTCCGCATAATTGACTGCAATTTCGACGAGAAATGGGTGAGTCTCCCTTGCTTGCTTCTGAGCCGACCCGAATCGTCGCCCTGAAGGTCCATCCAACTAGGGCAAAATAGCAGACTTTAGATTCCCTCCTTTTCCTGTGTGCCAAGCGGAGCCGTCAACGAGGCCGGGAGAGCCGCATAACGGCAAATTATGTCAA
>PNEQ01000468.1:0-13802 GCA_003012365.1 Medauroidea extradentata
CGTTTCTCATTTGACTGTACCAATCACAATAAGGTTACTGTAACACCACACGTCTGTGATTTGCGTGTAAAACCCCACGACACACGAATGTCAAAACATCCAATCTCTGACCGTGAAGCAAGTCTGCAGACGTGCACACAAGTCACTGACACAAAGTGAGGCAAATTCCTTTTCGCGAAAAGTTCATGTCTCTACTTATAAACTTATAATGACTTTAAGCAGAGCTGCTGAATTTTTGTGAAAATGATTTTGCACCAATTCGTTTCATTGTATTATGTACACATCTGCAGTTCTGCTTCGTGTTCAATGATCGGATGTTTTAACTCTCAGCATCTATGTATTCTACCCTCAGATCACAGACGTGTTGTGTCTCAGTAACATTATTCTGATTGGCTCAGTCAAATAAGTGACGCCTCTGTACAAATTCATGTTATCCAATAAACATGAAGCAGAGCTGCAGATGTGTACGTAAGACATTGAAACAATTCGCTGCAAAATTCGTTTCCCCAAAAATTGGTGGCTCACATTAAAGCAAGCATTTAAGCAACCTTATTTAGTTTTATTTTCAGCCAGTTCACATATGTAAACGTAATGTTTAAAACTTATTGTACAAAGTAATGTTTGTGTTTGCTTACGAAGAAATATTCAAGTTAGCTGAAAATTGTTTTTGAATAAGAATATACAAGTGCTTACTGTATTGTGATTGGCCTACACCAAAACAATCAGGTACTTAATTATGATATATTTGTGAGAAGACTATGTAGGGAATCTTCGATGTGAAAATTACGTTGCTTAAAAAAATATTTTCAAAACGACTGTAAAACTACCGGCTGACCTTAAAGGTGTTGCCACAGACAGAATCCGGCTCGGAACTGCGAAGTAATTACCGGCATGATACTTGTGTTCAGGCTCGCCGTCCTTCGTCGTAACTTTCCTCAGTAGGTCGTGCACCTGCTGAGACAATTCCTTCCTCGCACTTTCTCGCTTGTTTCCCGTTCACCGAGCATGGAGAGTGTTTCCTAGGAGTGCTTCCACGTTCTTCATCACAACACTTCTTACCATTATGCGCCGAGATTGTACAGAGGTAACAGAGCACTTCCCAACTTCATAAATAACCAAAAACTGTATTTTACAGGAGGCTAAGGTGATAAAGTTGTCAGTGTGGTGAAACGTTTACGCTGATTTTTAGTTATATGATAGTTTTAACGTAGAAAATATTAATGACGCATGCAAAATCGCCGAAAGAAAAATTTAAGCAGTGCTCACTTTATCCTGAACGGTTAATATGTCACCGGACTCGCGTTCAACAAGACCCCGAGTACGATCCTAGGCCCAGATATCCTGGCTTCGGTTCTCTGTCACTCCAGGATAATGCTGAGATGGCGCCTCACTATAGGCTATGGCCGCTTCCTTTCTTACAGAGATACAAGTTCCGTCTCTTTCGAGTTAAATACGTTATATATTTGCGGCATACAGTACTTTATATTTTTATGATATTTTATCAAGTATTTGTGACAGTAAAAAAATAAAGGAGCAACGTAATTTATAAAAAAAATAATAAAGGTAATTATGAGAATTAAATTTTTTTCGTCTTCCACCAAGACGATCCGGGTTCGATCTCCCGTAGGGTCGGTCCCAGGATTTTCGCATGTGGTAATCGTGCTGGACGATGTTGCTGGTCGGCAGGTGATCTCCCATCCCTTCATTCCGGCACTGCTCCATACTCACCTCATGTGACACCTCGCTAGCGCCGAAGATCTCGCTGTTCAGCGCTGACTAAAATATTTCTCACTCATCTGACAAGATGGCATGGGAGCTCGTGAGTGTTTTCAAGCAGCTCAGAATCTTGAAGTACAAGCTTAATAAACAGTGACCCAATCACGAAAACCTCTTTCATGTATAGGAGTTTGTAATCCAACTTCTCCTCAAATGAATTCGTCAAATTTCCAAAGCTCTACTTATAGCTACAGCCACAGATGTTTGGCGGAAAAGATTTTGCAGCATATTATTTCAGTGTCCTGCTTAAATATCTGCAGCTCTGCTGCATGGTTATTGGATAGCATGCTTTTGTGCAGAGGCGTCGCTCATTTGACTGTGCCAATCAGATTAATGTTACTGTGACAACACACGTCTGTACAGACCCTTGTTTCTCGCGAAAAGAGTTTTGCCACACTTTGTTTCAGTGCCTTACGTGCACATCTGTAGTTCTGCTTCGTGGTCAATGATTGGATATTTTAACTCTCACGAGCCTTGGGATTCTACCAGTAAATCACAGACGTGTGGTGTTGCTTGAACGTTATTGTAATTGGCTCAGTCAAATGAGATACGGCTCTTCACATATACACGCTACCAATAACCATGGAGCAGAATTGCAGATGTGTACGTACACTGTAAAAATATTTCCCAAAATGTTTAGGAAGGTATAATCCCAGATGCAGTATGGGACTGTTACCATACTTCGTCTTGTAAATATGCAAACTTTTACAGTTGTTACAATACAAGTCTGGTAACTTCAGTATACATTTGACTGTTTTATAATTAGGTTTAAGAGTGCTACCATGGATGTCTGGGAAACTATTCTACCATACCTACTTTCTTAGCGCTGCTATATGCACGTCTCAAACAATTTTTAGAGTGTAAAGCACTGAAACGAAGTGGGGTAAAATTCTTTTCGCGAAAAACAAGGCCCTCTACAAGAGGTACGTCAATTTCGCAGATACATTCCAGGTAAGGTTGAACGCCAGTTATGTATACTTCATTGTGATGTGTGTGACTTGCTGGCGGTTGTTACGATACGCCTTTGACTACTGCAAGCCAGTAGTAAACAAGGAAATAATGCGTAGGACTATCGCTTGTACGGTTATTAACCAATATATAGAGACATGCAAATTTCGCGTAATTTCCTGACAACTGACTAGACTCCAAGTGACTATAGGCTCGTTCGACGTTTCCCGCTGGCCGATATTGTCGTGACTTGCCGCGGAGAATGCTTACACGGTAGAGAGGCCAATCTCTGTAAAGGCCTAACACACGTAAATAACTATATATAAAAGTTCGTGGCCAATTGAATCGCAGATTATACTGTGTTATGCATAGGAAAGTGAAGTTTAGTCTGCTACCAAATGATAACACGAATTTCGCATGTCTCTTGTGGCCACTGTGTGTATAGGACTGACAAGTCTAGGCTGCTGCCAGATGAATCCACGAAATTGACGTACCTCTAGTCTCTACATATCTGTGACTGGCGGGTAGTAAGTTATACCCTCCTAGACGCTGGAAACACTCAGTCGCTGTTAAACGGCTCCTGTAAATGGTTGGTGTAGCTGCCTAGAGGATAGTGAACCGAAGTAATTTGTCCCAGCCCCGGGCATCAACACTTCGGCTGGCACACTTCACTCATATCCTCGACAAGCCCTGAGGCCTTCAAGCCAGCGGCGCCTGCAAGGAGTCGGGCGCCTTTCTGTCGTCTCGCACACACGACGCCTTACGCTGGTATCACAGTAGCGCGAAGACGCGACGCGAATAACACGCCAGCCAATCAGCGCCCATGCTTCCGTGACGTCAGTTCGACAAAAATGGTGGCCGCGACGCTAATACAACATTTAAAGTGTTTCTATTTTATTCGCGTCGTAAATGCAACAAAACTGAAAAAAATTGATTTTAACTTTGTGTCCAAATGTTAACGAAACTGGTGAGTTGGTAATCAATTGCGTTTATTTACGAGATATGTTTTTTTGTTACTAGAAGCAAATCATAATCTTTTTAAATTTATGTTTGATTGTCACATTATTTCCGCACGTAGAAATGCCAAACATATATTACAGTTAAACGGAGAAGTAATAAAATTGTGTTAAATTTAATGGCTGCCACACAAGAGGTTAGCGTGCACTGGAGTTTTTAATATATATTTTTAAAAGTATTTGTCACGCGGCAATAACGAGAATTTTTAGTGTCGCAACGCGGCCGTCGTGTCCGTCATGTTATTGTTATTCCAGCATTATCCTGGGGTGCCGCGACTCCATAAGACGCTTACGAAAACGACTATCATCTACTCGGTAGTATTGGTCACGTGGTCGGATACTCTATCGTTAGATGTTTACAAGAGTTTTTCCGAACCTACCGTAAGTCCAAGAGTTTTATGTTGGCGGTCTATTTAAAAAAAAAAAGCGTCAAAATCGACAGGTGGGTCCGTATAGTCTTGCAGACGTGTATTATTAGATCAAGTTCGGATAGTGCAGAATATGTTTGTAAACATTTTGTAGTGGTACAATCTAACTATATGACACTGCAATGCAATGCAATGAGTAGAGACCTGAAAAATTCGCGTTATCATTTAATAGCAGGCTAAACTTCACCTTCCTATACACAACAGAGCATAGTCTGTTATTCAATTGGCCACGAACTTTTATGTGTTTTCATTTACGTGTGTTACGTCTTAACAGAGATTGGTCTCTCTACCGTGTAAGTATTCTCCGCGGCAAGTCACGACAATATCGGCCAGCGGGAGACGTCGAACGAGCCTATAGTCACTTGGAGTCTAGTCAGCTGTCTGAAAATAACGCGAATTTTACATGTCTCTACCAATAAGGGATTGCAAATTGAGTATTCTCTCAGACATTTTAAACGCCACTTTTTTGCAGTAATCAAGAGTTAAATAAATATAAAAAAATGATAAATTTTAGAAATTCATAGGTTCTGAAGGCCTAGTTTGTTATATAGTTTATGCACCTCGATCTACGGATTTACGGACTTCTGACGATATTTCTTCGAGATAAACTCCACCCGACTTTTCGTACAACAGAAATCATTCATTCCGACATTGTCTTCTTTGTTTAACATGCAAGTACGAATGGTTTTCTTTGTATACACGCGCGGAAGCCTATGCTTGTTTAGTTTTACGCTCTGTTTCTTGTGTTTCGTCTGCTGGCGATTATATACCCTGCTTCCGAGCTGGATAAATCTGAGTAGATCCGGCGAAGACATCTAGTTGAATATTTAGAGTGAGTGAGAGAATTTTGGCCAGCTCTTAACATCTATTTTTTTTTGCGCTGGCGAGAGGTGACATTATGTGAGTATGGAGCTGCGCCGGAATGAATGGGCGAGGGAAACGGGAGATCCCCGAGAAAACCCGTCGACCAACGGCATCGTCTGGCACCCCGCCGGGAATCGCACCCGGATTGCCTTGGTGGGAGGAGAATGGTCTGACCATTCGGCCACCGCGGAACCTGCTTGAATATTTAGAGATTCCGGACAAAGGTAGACTGTACTCGCACCAGGTTTCAGAACGGCCTTAGAGTAAATTCAACTCGATTGAGTAAGAACCTGTATATATACCTTCAGGGTTTAGGTAGGTTATCACAGTCACGTGGCCAGATTGGCCGACCACTACGTTAGGTATATAATATAGCCTGCAAGCAATTCAGCGTCTCGTACTTATTGCCAGGTGAATGAATAATTAGCAAGGATAGTGACCCACATGTTACGAAACCATTTCCCTAGGCTGACTCAAGTCGTGTCTGTTGTTCCACTGAGTAGCAGGTAGTGGACAAATGGTCAAGGCTTAGGACAGTGCGTAACATGCAGGTCATTGAATTAGCAATATAATTAGGATTGATTTTTTTTGGGTAGCATGGTTAAGGCATTATTACCTTTTTTTCCGCTCTGACAACTACATCGAGTGAGGAGTGAGAGATTTTTGTCAACGCTCAACATCGAGGTCTTGAGCGATGGTGAGGAGTGACATGAGGTGAGTATGGAGCAGCACTGGAATTAAAGGGCGAGGGAAATGGGCGAACCCCCCCATCCCCCCCATCCCCACCGACAACTCCACAGTGTTAAAGCTGCATATATATCCTCGCGGACTTTTCTGATGCCTTTTTCTTGATAAAACTAGTTATTGAAACGAATATTACGTACATCTAATAGTCTGTTAGTTATGGTTCTTATAACTTTAAAAAATAGGGAAAAAATAGTTCGTCTTCAAAAAACAAAATTTTACCTGTGTAGCCGGAATCATGTTGTAAATATCTTGAATTTGTCGTTTATTTCACATTTCTATCTTACTTAGGTTGCGTTTGCTACAAATCCACTTTCACCCTATCTTTAATGCTAGCGTCTGGGACAGCCTTAAAACTAGGGACACCTAATTTTCGCGAGAAGACTCTTGCAACCGTTTGTTTCAGTGTCTTATGTACACATCTGTAGCTCTGCCTCGTTATTGGCAGCGTGTCTGTGTGTAGAGGCGTCACTTCTTGACCCGGCCAATCAGAACAATGTTACTGCGACACCACACGTCTGTGGACTCCTAGACACTGAGAGTTATAAATATCCAATCACTGACCACGAAGCAGAACTGCAGCTGTGCGCGTAAGGCATTGAAACAAATTGGTGATCGAAAACAATAAAATCATTACAGAAAAATGTCATCAGTGATTCACTCTTAAAAATGTTTGTGTGAATGTGGGTTGGTGAATATTGTACGTGTTTTAAGATAACATTTCTTTGTATACTCATACGCCTCAAAACTCTACTCGGTTAACGATCCAAGTTGACATTTTTCCCTATCCCTGCTAACCTCGTGATATGACACAGCTTCCTGTTTATGCTGCTTTTTAAACCTTTGAAAGGAGTAGATCCTAAATATTGTGGAATCGTCACACACATGTGTTAAAATTTTTATTGAGTAGCGTTATTTTAAACACCCGACGTAAAAAGGGAGTGTTATAATATTAAGGACTTGTTCCCGAGTTTTTTTCAGACTGGTGCCAATAACTCAAATATTTTTTAACAGAAAGTTTTGAAAAAAATTGAGTCACTGTGCAATCACACGATGCACAATACTGTGGACGCGTTTTTTAAAATAATGTACCATTCGCCAGCAAAAAATAATAATTTCCTTCATTTTTGCTTATTTTCACGACGAAAAACGTGGTACTTTGGGTAATGAAATCTAAAAAACCGTTAAGTATAATTCTACAAAAAAATTCAGCTACAAATTATAACATATAAGTGTCTAAACTCTGCAGCGAAATTTTGATATGAGTATTAGGTAGCAATAAAAAAAATATTTTCGAAATCACTGCAAAACTCAATAACAAGGTCTTAACGGGTGTATCTGCGTGTCTGCCTATGGCATCGTAGCTTCTAAACTGATAAACCGATTTTGATGTAGTTAATTTTTTTATTTGAAAGGTGAGTTGTTCGAGAGTGTTCTTAGTTGTGATTAAAAATATCTGTTCAGTTGTTCGAAGATCATCAGCTGTTTTCTAGTTGTTGAAAGGATGCGAGTAACTTCTACAGGTATGATATATTTTAAATGTAGTATCCTGAGACTTCAATGATATTACAATAGCATAGTCACCTTGACCTGATGCTGCAGCATCATCTGGAATCTGCAGGATAGCCAACTCCTCACCATCGTAGTGGGTTTTTTTAAAATTCGAATTTTACTTGTCAAAGCCAGAAATTTATGTGATTTTGCCTAGTAATCTACTGAAATAAATTTTCTTAATTAAAATATTATATTCTTTTTATGTTTTAAAAATTTGACTACGTAGAAAACAGTTTTCAACACATATATGTGATAGTTTTAGTGTAGCTAGACTGTTTGTTCCCTTTCAGGATTTAAAAATAATATTCTCGATAATAGCGTTAACTAGGAACCCGTGTCTTTAATACAACTGCCTAACATGTCTCTCTACATACGCTGTGTTTGTTTTTCTGAGACACTAACTTATCTATGGAACGATAAGTGTACAGCTGAGCAAAATATCTCAGTGCAATAACGTCAATCATCTTGAGTGAAGTGCTTTATTATTAGCTTTTTCTTATGGAATGGCATGATTTTATTTGTGGAAAGCTTAAAATCCAACTCACGTTTCTGTATTATATTTTTTCCCAGATTCGGCAGTCTTTAAAGGCCGTTTTTAGTCATTTAAAAATACCATAAATGCTTCTGTCTAATTTTTTTCTCATGGAAAGAATTTGTTTCAGCACCATTTCCGCACACCTGCATATCTGCTTCATAGCCGGTGATCTGACGTTTTCAAATCTCAGTGTCTAGAAATTCTATCGGCAAATCACAGACGTGTGGTGTCTCGGTAACATTATACTGATTGGCTCAGTCAAATGAGCGACGCCTCTGCACACGTTCATGCAATCCAATAACCACGGAGCAGAGCTGCAGATGTGTACGTAAGGCATTGAAACCAAGTTGTGCAAAAATCTTTATCGACATAAATCACATGTCCCCTGCCCATGAGTATGCAACTTGTTGACACGACGGCCACCGTCATCAGGAGAGGCTTATCACTCGGCGGAAGTGACGTGCGACATCGCACGAATGACGCTTCATCACTTATGCCACGTAATCGGACGTAATTAGATATCGATTGCTGGTTAAACCTTCTCCCTCCAATTTCTCCCATCCCAGCCGAAAAACCTTCTTGCGAGCGCACGACTCATTACCGAGGCCAATACGCACACGCTGCTGGTAACTTGTTATTAAGACCTTGTTACGGAGTTTTGCAGTGATTTCGAAAATATTTTTTTATTGCTACCTAATACTCATATCAAAATTTCGCTACACAGTTTTGACACATATGTTATCATTTGTAGCTGAATTTTTTTGTAGAATTATACTGAACAGTTTTTTAGGTTTCATTACCCAAAGTACCACGTTTTTCGTCGTGAAAATTATCAAAAATGAAGGAAATTATTATGTTTTTTGCTGGCGAATGGTACATTATTTTAAAAACGCGTCCACAGTATTGTGCATCGTGTGATTGCACATTGACTCAAATTTTTTCAAAACTTTTGGTTAAAAAATATTTGAGTTATTGGCACCAGTCTGAAAAAAACTCGGGAACAAGCCCTTAAGGGGCCTCTCTATATAGACTGTGTTAGTGTGTGTGAGACAGTAAGGTTGCCACTAACCGAAGTATGGAATGCATTATCGCCTCTCCGTGCAATCCCCAAAGATGGCGTGCAGTTCTGTATTATTATCCTTTTTCCTATGGGATTTTAAGAGGGCGTGGTACATAATTCCATGCTAAAAGCATTAATCTATAACTGTAGGATACTTGAAACTAATTCGCGAATATTAAACAATAGCAATCCTAGACAATAGTTTTAGCCAACGTTTTAAACAAAATTGTTTCCAGTGTTACGAACTTCTGAGGCACAATCTCTGACGCCGGAACCTCGTGCATTTAACTGCGGCGCAAGAGATCACGCGTAGCGAATTAGTAATTTTGGATCAATATTTAATCATAAAGTTAGCAAATACCATTATCTGGGATTGTCATTGAGTATTTTATCCATATTGGCTTCGAAAAAAGCGTAGAAATCAATTTATGTTTTCAGCGTTTATTTATCTACCACGCACTCTTAAGCGACGCCCGCATTATTTTATTTATGGGCAACGTAGTTAAAAGCTTGTTTCTATAGTTGCCTTTTTCTAATCCGGTTGTTTGGAAAACACATTTTTGGCCATTTTGAGGGGTCCGAAAATGATGTTTTAAATAAACGTGCCTAATTTTTAAAACTATAGCAACATAGTTTGAAATGTGTGTTCTTTTCGTAGATGTACAAATATTTTGTGCGTTAAATAGTTTCGTAAAAAAATAATATAGCCGTAACTCGCTGCGACGCACTTGAAGCGCAGGTTTGAAGGCCCCTTAAGACCTCGTTCTTTAGTTTTGCAGTGTTTTTGAAAATATTTTTTTACGCAAATAATAAATATATCAAAAATTCATTATTATAGTTTTACCACTTATATATATCATCGTTTGTATCTGAATTTTTCTGTTGCAATGCACTAAACGGATTTTTAGATTTTTGTCAAAATAAGACAAACCGAAGAAAAATAATGTTTTGCTGGCAAACGGCACATTATTATAAAAAACGCTCTGGCGAAATTGTGTATTGTATAACTGTACACGGTCTCAAATTTTTTCAAAGTGTTTGGTTAAAACATATTGGAGTTATCTGCAGTTGTTAGAGATAACTGAAAGATCCTTGACCTCCGCCGGGGTTATACGTGTCAGCTAGCCTCTCCCGTCGAAGATGTCACTACATGTCCAATCATTAGAGGTTTAAGGGCGTGGTCTACCGCAATTTTCGTCACCATTTTTTATTTTTTATTTGTACTAACTAGATTTTTTTTTTTTTTTTTTTTTTCGTATTTTAGACACAAAATGTAACTAAATTTGGCTCTTGTGAAATTTTTTTATCTCTCATAGTTTTCGCGTAACGGCTTGTTAAAGTCATATTTTTGCATGTGTCCGTTTTAACGACTACTTCACTAAAACGAACTGATATACCAAACTCAAAGAAATCACAGCGGATAAAGACATTGCAGGCTACAGTGACATGCTCATGAAATTAAAGAATAAACATTATTTGAATTTTAAAAAATTGCTGCAACTGAAAAAAAAAGTTCAATATTTTTTTTAAAAATACAAATAATGTTTATTCTTTAATTTTATGAGCATGTCATTGTAGCCTGCCATGTCTTTATCCACTGTGATTTTTTTTTTTTAAGTTTGGTATATCAGTTGGTTTTAGTGTAGTCGTTAAAACGGAAACATGCAAAATATGACTTTAACAAGCCATTACGCGAAAACTATGAGATATAAAAAAATTTCATAAGAGCCAAATTTAGTCACATTTTGTGTCTAAAACAAGAAAAAATATATCTGGTACGAATACAAAATAAAATAATGATAATGAAAATTGCGGTAGACCGCGCCCTAACGGCTCGCGGCGGCCGAGTTGTCAGACCACTCGCCTTCCACCGAGGTGATCCATGATCGATACACGGCAGTGTCGATCCCCGTATCTTCGCGTGTGGGAATAGTGCCCGATGATGTCTCTGGTCGGCGGGTTTTCTTGGGGATCTCCCATTTCCCCTCCCTGCTCATTCCTGCGCTTCTCCGTCGTTGGGCCTCATTGCGTGTTATCCTTCGAGGTGCGCAGGTTGCCTACTGGCGCCTGGTTGTAAGTAAACATTCTATCTGCGATACCCTGTCCCTCTGGTATCCTCTGTGTACGATATTTATTATTTGTACGAGAGTTTTCTCAGCTGCGGAAATGTGTGGAAATTACATGTTAAAAGAGGCTGCGTAACGTCTTTTGTTAATAATATTCGTTATTGTTTAATTCATGAAGGATATGACGAATAACCGACAATATTTCTTTATATAAACATAACATTACATATTATTGGATGGAATCGCTACTGGGAGTTATTTAGTGTTTATTATTTGGCGATAGAGAATTTTTATGTAACACTTAAGTTATCTTAAATTATTTCATAGTTACGCTTTAATTTTTCGATTACAAGGTACATAATGAAAGGTAAAGGAATTGTCTACGCTGCTATTGAAATATTTTAAGTTAAATCTTTTAACATTTTAAATCAGGAAGGAATTAAGAATAAAATTCGTAATAAAATATACGGACTTTTAATGATTAGAAAAAACACAAGTTTGTTGTGGAAATATTTTTGCACCATTTTGTTTTATGGCTTACGCAGGCTGCTTAGCTAGGATTTGTGTAAGGAAGGTGTTTTGACCTGGGAATTTTGTGAAGGAACTCCGACCACCTCTTTAAAGCGGGGGGTCCGGGGGTCCTCCCTCGAGAAAATTTCGATTTTAAGGGGCAAAATAGGTTTATTTTAAACTGTTTTCGTAACTAAATATCAAAATTTGTACAAGTGAAAACCTTATACATTTTTAATATGAATGTTTTTCAATTTTTTGGGCGCTAAGAGGGGGGGAGGAGGGGTTCTGACCCCCACTAACCCCTCTCTGGCTACAGCCCTGGTTTAATGTGCACATGGCCTGCTCTGCTTCCGAAAGAGTATAAACATAATGGAACACGAGGGTACCTCCCCGGCTGTGCCACCGCCGTCTGCAACACATCATTTCTCTTCACAGAACTCACGCTACACTCGCCAGTATAGTGTAGTGTAGAGCACCGACTCCTGACATGTGCTCCGTGGAGCACTTTGTGGTCTCCGTGTGTACTTCCCAAGGGATCCGCAGCTCACGTTGGTTGCGCGGACTGTACCGGCAGGTCCTCCTGAGTGACGCGACATCCGATGAAGTCAGCAACGCCCCTACAAGGCGCACCTCGCTATCTCAGCCAGAGGTGTTAAAGCGGCGGTGATGATGCGTTTTGACTGCGATTAGATGACGGGGGGGGGGGACACTTCCTCCCTGCAACCAACCACCCACTTCGCGCGTCGCGACGCCCACCACCAGCCCATCTCTTCATTGTCCCGCTGTTGTGCTCCTCCGGGCCGTCGACGTCGCGGGCTTGAATACAACGGCGCGAGTACGCAGGCTTGTTCCCGACTTATCTCGGCTACACGTGTTGCTGCGTTCCCCTCCTCCTGTGAGGACACGTGTGCATCGTCGTAGTTCTCCCCGGTGAGATGCCGTCAGCCGTCATTTGTTTGTGTCGGTGGCTGCCGCGACGAGGCAGGGTTTGTCCTTGCCTCTGCTGGATCCCATCTCCCGAGAGCCGCTCCGGAAAAAAATGTAGTGGCTACGGTACAGTCCCTACCAAAAAATGTTGTTGTCCACAAAACTTTTTGTTGGAAAATTTATTATTCTGTAATCACCAACAAACAGCTTAATAAACACAACATTTTTTGGTGTTTACAAAAACTGCTTGGTGGATTGGCCTACTATAAATTGACGACATATTTTTCAGTCACTACTAAACAGTTTTTTTTTGTGTGTGGATAAGCGAAACATAGCTATAATACAGTGTTTTTTATTTTTGTGAAACAAACCACGAAACGACGGCTTATACACTCTATGCACTCATCAACCTGTAAGAACCAGTAGTTTTCGAGACAAAAAAATTTTACCAACATGTTTTAAGGCTGTTTTTGTGATAATTATTTTTTCAAGCGTAAACGAGAGTATACATATGTAAATTAATTTATATAATTTCGGTTTGGAAATTTTGTTTAAAATGGTTTTTGCTGTGACAGCTATTTTTTTTAAAGCAACAAATTATACGGTTACGACTTAAAAGTCAGGTAACCAGAATTTCGTTGATTACATAATTTGCTAAAACCATAGATTTACTGACCTGAAAAAATCAGCCAAGCTGAAGGAGAAAACGATTTTCTGGGTGGCCATCCACCTGGATAACCTGGAATTATCAGGGAAATTTTGATCACCTGGAAATATCAGGGAAATGTCAAGGAATTTTTGGTTCTTCTGTGAAATTTCAGGGAATTTTCTTGCCTCGTTCTTTTTGAGCTTCCACAAAAACCATAGGAATGAATATAATGGAGTTTTCAGAGCATTATAACATTTTTATTGAAAAATTACCGTTATGTATGTGTAATTATACTCCATTGTCAAGTTCGTAGTTATTTCTGCTGAATGTTTTGACAAGTTCACTGACTGTAGTGTCAGAAAGGGCGTAAAATATTTATCTTTATTGGAAAATGTGCTGAGTAATGTTGTTTTCATACTTGCAAAAATCAGGGAATTTTCGTTGTTGCAATGAGTGGCCACCCTGGATTTTAAACAAAGCCAATGGTTTTCACGAAAAAAAAAAAAATTATTGCTCCACTGTATTTTAAGGTTGTTCAAGTGGGGAAAAAACATAATTTTATATTTGTATGAAATAGTGTTAGTTTTGTACACATTACTTGAGAGTACATATACCTCTAACGGAAAAAAATTAGCTCATCTAGTTTTCCCGTAATGGCACTTCAAAGTCAAAATTTGCGTATTTTTACTTCATACAAAACTTGAAAACCAGTTAACATAAAG
>PNEQ01000468.1:29416-69166 GCA_003012365.1 Medauroidea extradentata
AAAAAAAAAAAAAAAAAAAAAAAAAAAAAAAAAAAAAAAAAAAAAAAAAAAAAAAAAAAAAAAAAAAAAAAAAAAAAAAAAAAAAAAAAAAAAAAAAAACAATTTATATTTAAAGTAAGAAAAAATATCTGGTACAAATATAAAGATAAAAAAAGACTGAAAACTTAGGTGAACCGCGTCCGTAACTGGAAATACCAGGGAAATTTTCGGGAATTTCGTCCATCTGTAAAATTTCAGCGAATTTTCTTTTAAAATTACTAAAAAAAAATTTCTTAATAGGCCTTCATATACGTCACAGGGTGGAAACTAATGTAGTTTAAGTTTGTTATTTTTTTTTTGTTAACATTACTGTTATATAGATGTGATTATACCTAATTGTTAGGTTTGTTGTTATTTTCGCTGAATATTGATCAAGTTTACTGGCTGATCAATACAAAATGGTTAAGAAGGAGTTGGAAATCTTTACCTTTATTAAAAAATACATAGATGAAATTCCCAAATATTGGTTTTAATGCTTGTGAAAATTTTCTGTCATGGAAATCAGGGAATTATCACCGAATTTTATTTGCGTAAATGTGTGGCCATCTTGATCTGTGGCTGCCGTACTAGAGGTTAATGTGTAGTGGCAGTGGATGAACTGTTTACATGTAATATTTTTGTTAGTATTTGTCGCGCGATAGACAAACTATTATTCTATAATAAAGAGAGTTTTTAGTGTCGCATCGCGGCCTTAGTGTTGTGTAATTGTGATTCCGTCATAAATACGTTCAGGAGTGTGTATTTCAATTTACGAAGCTAGCAGCGGGCAACGTCTGATTCTCTCCTTGGCCGGTGACGTAACGCTGGCGTGACCTTTGACCCTACTGAGTCACGACCATCGCCGTCGTGAGTCCGGGCGTCCTTGCCCGCGCGAGGGAATCTCTTCTCTGTCTCTCTCGTCGCTTGGTCGAACACGCCCATCACGACTCCACCTCCCACCCCTCCTCCATCTTCCCAATACTCTCAGTGTAATGCACCTCTCTTCACGATTACTAGCGATCATCGCTGTTGTTGATTCAGCAGCAGTGCTCGTAATTCCTTCCATGCTCCAAAGATGTTCAAGTGCGATAAAATCAAAATTTTATATTTATATGATATAGTGTTAGTTTTGTAGACGATACTTGTGACTATAGTTTCCTCTGGCATAACAATTTTAGCTCTCATAGTTTTCTCATAACGATGCGTCAAAGTCAAAATTTGCTTATTCTGCTGCCATGCAAATTGTGAAAACCAACTAACCTACTTGAATAAAATAATTCACTGTGATATTACATCCCAAGCGCTGTGCAATAAAGTATTTAAAAGAACATAACGTAATGTTTTGAATTTAATTAAAAAAAAAAATCACAAGAGTACAGGAAAAAAGTTGAAAATTCAGCAATTTTTAAAAAATGTTTTATTACGTAGCCGATGGCATGTTATTTCACGGAATTATTTCACTTACGTAATTCAATTAATTGGTTTTCACTATTTGCATGATATCAGAACATGTCAATTTTGAGTTTGACGCACCGTTGTGAGAAAAATAAGACAGCTAAAATAGTTTCGTACGAGAAAACTGCACTCTCAAGTATTGACTACAAAACTAACACTATTTCAAATAAATATAAAATTATGGTTTTATCGCACTTGAACACCCTTAAGGTACACTTATTTTTGACGGAAATAGTTTTACACATATTTGTTCCAATGCCGTACGTACGTGCAGCTCTGCTTCGTTGACAATGATAGGACGTATTTTTTTTAGCCCTCAGCGTCTAAATATTCTACCCGCAAGTCACAGACGTGTGTTGACTCAGTAACATTGTTCTGATTGGCTCAGTCAAATGAATGACGCCACTGCACAAATTCTTGCTGTCCAATAACCATGAAGCAGAGTGCAGATGTGTACGTAAGACACTGAAACAAGTTGGTGCAAGATTATTTGTCGCAGAAAACCAGTGGCTTTATGGTTTTCCGAAATAGCTCCAAGCGAAGTTTTGGAACGATACAAAATAATTTAACTCAACCTTACGTTCTTACGGCTAATTTTAAGCTGGATTCACAACCACCAGTTAGCGTACGTACGTAAGATGTAGAAAGTTGATCAAATCAGTTACGTACGCACGCTGCGTGTTGGTTGTGAATCCAGCTTTAACCTTTCGCTTCTGTGTTCTCAGCTACTCTGTGCTAACAAACGAAGTGAGGGGGATAAGAACCAGGTTGGAGCACAGTTACCTTGAACAATCTGTCCATCTCCACCCGAGTCCGGAGGAACGCGAAGACGGGACTTGCAGAGGTTTGAGGCTGGTAAAGTGGGGGGAGGGTGGGGCGGAGACCCGAGAAACCTATTAATTCTTACCCCGGGCAGATGCACATTAATAAATAACGACCTCTGGAGCAACCACGACCTGACGAATTATCTGTACATCTGCCCGGTAGCCGGTTAGCACGGGAGCTAGGCTGTAACAAGAAGGGAGTTCAGGCCTCAGGAAAAAAAAATAAGAGCTGAGTAAAATCAACCCCCTTCCTTCGACGTCCTGAAAGTTTTTTTGTTGACTGTGCTATGCAGGGGCAGATCCAGCTTTGGGTCCTAGGGGGAGAGGGGGGAAGCATACCTTGAAAAATAGAAATATTCATTCCCCAAGTAAAAAACGGGGTGTCCTAGGGTCCTCCCCCGGAATATATATTAATTTAAAATGCCAAAATGGTGCTGTTTAAAGAGGTTACGAACAAAAAAAAACTGTTTATAGGATTACAGCTTAAAGGAATCGGTTACTTGCTATTTATTTGGTTTTATTTACTTTGGGAGCAGGTATCGGGAGGGGCATGGCCCCTGCGCCCCACCCCCTTCTCCTGGATTTTACAACTGGTTCTATGCATGTAGGTCATATGTTTGTTTTTAAAACGTTGTCCGAGTTTTCTAACATGCACACCTGTAAAGTACTTTAGCTCAAGCCGTTCGTAATAATGCGAAAATTATGAAATAATAATTAAATGCGCAGGCCACGTCCAAAAGTGAGAATCGTTCGAAAGAAGCGAATTTTACTTAAATATAATTACAACAGCTGTGATTCACCAATTTGACGTAATTCTGGCTACACTGTAATACTAATTTTCAATATTTCTACAGAGCTGTTTTACGGCATCTGCTCCCTCCAAGGATTTAAAAAATTATACTGTGTTCACAACAACAGCGTAAGTAACAACCCATGGTGTATAGCTGATTCATTTCTCCATGAAAGAATCCTATTGGATTTAGTTTTTGAAGTGACATTCACTAACTGTCGGAAAAGTGCACGTGTTTTTGCGATATTCTTAGAGGCACTGACTATCAGTGAAAAGAATGTTGTACTGTCATGGTTCAGTGTATTATATGCACATCTGCAGCTGTGCTTGATGGTCAGCGATTGAATATGTTTAAGAGTGCGTGGTAGATAAACGCTGAAATCATCAATTCATTTCTACGCTTTTTTTTTTAAGTCAATATGGATAAATTACTCAATGACAATCCTAGATAATGGCATTTGCCAACTTTATGAGTAAATATTTCTCCACAATTACTAATTCGTTACGCGTGATCTCTTGCGCCGCAATGTTCCGACGTCAGAGATTGTACCTCAGAAGTTCGTAACACTGGAAACAATTTTGTTTAAAACGTTGGCTAAAACTATTGTCTAGGATTGATATTGTTTAATTTTCGCAAATTGGCTTCAAGAAACCTACAGTTATAGATTAATGCTTTTAGCGTTGAATTATATACCATGCCCGTCTAGGGATTTTACCTGCGTATCACAGACGTGTGGTGTCTCAGTAACATTATTCTGATTAATTCTTTTCAGTAAAAATCGGTGGCTCGAGATACGCTAAGCAATGCCAGTCGTGGGCGGATCCAGGGGGAGGAAGGAGGGGGGGGGGGTACAGAGGACCATGGCTAATTTTAATTCTACTACAGGTTAGAAAGAAAATACGCTTTCTTATGCGAGAGCTTGGCACAGGGAACTTTTCTGCCACTAGTTTCGCTTCAATCGCTAATGTACCAGATAAATACGAAACCATAGTAAAATGAAATTTAAATAAACTTGGAAATGATAGAAGTCACTTAATTTAATTCTGAAGTGAAAAGAAACTGATTTCGCGTTTTAAATTATCAACTTAAAGTTACTTAAAATTCAGGAAGTTCTGTGATTGGTAAGTTTGCACCCATTACCGATATCAGCGCTCAAGCGGCATAAATTGTCCCTGTGACAAACTTTCAACATTGATCTTTCTAACCTGTACTAGAATTAACCTTAGCCATGGCCCCTCCTAAGTTCGCTCCAAAAAAGTGCCATGTAAAATTTTGAAAAGATTTGCATCATACGTTTCCTAAAACTATATAAAATACAATCACATGTTGCAACAACATGAAAGCAGAAGCTTAAAAACGTTAATGATTTATTTTATATCAGCACAAATGTTTTCACTTTACAACCATAATTTATTCTTAAAAATATCACAATTTGTTTAAGGGTATACTATTAAATTATTTTCAGTTTGGAAACTCCTTTAATGACACAATTTTGCACCCTAAATTCCAATTAGTTCTGGCGGAGGAACCTCGGGCCCTTGGGGTGTGGGTGTAGCTTTGTTTTAAAGCATTGCCCCCCTCCGCCCCCCCCCCCCAGTATCCAGAGCTAGATCCACCCTTGATGCCAGTACAGTCGCAGCGGCTTCATACATACCTGTGCCTGCGACTAGCGAGGATCCTTCACTTCCGAGGTTGCTCACGTGTGCCGTCATTAAGAAGTTTGTTTTTCGCCGATAGCAGTGTGGACACAAGCAGCAGGTTATATACAACCATCTCGTAGGAAGCTGAGCTTACACAATGTCGCCTCCTGCGGTTGCTTGTAACCGACTGCGCTGGTATGCGCTGTTTGTTTTTGTGACTTCCATTTCAAGGACGACGTCCCGAGCTTTCTTGGAGTCAGAGGCGATTCCTCTGGAGGTATTGTCTGCGGCAGATCTCGTGCTATACTCTGGTTCACATAACTTGAGTTAATTTTTACAGTTCTGAGGGCACTCAGTTTAAATGTGTTGTACTGTACATGTTTCGTGCAATGTAAGGCCGCGTTTGGTCGCAGTTACACTGTTACATAACTACGTTCTGGTCACGCGAGCTAGGAAAGGTCCTGGCGACGCGCAGAGGAGAAAATTTCCTCCCCCTCCTGCCGCTAACCACCGGAGGTGTGAGCATCTGCTGATTGGTTGCATCTGCTAATGGCACACTCAGGTCGCTTATTCTGTAACTGTTTTGTGTTCACATACGTTCCTTACGTAGAGAATGTCACCACGTGACTATCGTTACGAGACTAATTCGTATTCTGTAACTCTTCATGGCGCCGTGGCTGACGTTCAAACGATTCGAGAGTGACTTTATGTAACAGCAATTAAGGAGGTGGTGTTAGCGGGATTGTGTGCGTGAAATTGTAAATATGGCGGCGGCATTGCGAAGGTTAGATTTCTAAGATAAGCTCGAAAATAAGGAAAAGCGTCGGCAAATGCGATTGATGAGGAGGCAAATACGTGTTACCCTAAATCCGTTCACAGAAATGGACGAAGATCAATTTAGGCGATTGTTCATACACGAAAAATAAAAACATTTCGGTATCAAAATTTACCTCTGAAAAAATCCTCACTTTCCCTCATGAAATTCAACATTATTTCGTAGCTTCTGCCTCCATTTCACAATGTTGATCCATTAGCCAACCTTTAACCTAAACACACTTTCACATTCCCGCACAGCAATATTTAAATCGCGTGGCAGCGTATTACTACTAATTGCCAGAAATATAACATTTACGGTGCGATTTCAATGGTTTCGGAAAGGTACCTACAATGTTGCCAAACCTATATCAACGTTCTTAGAGAACGTTACAAAAATGGTTAACAGAATACCAATTAAAGACAGTCCCCTCTTACTTGCTAGGAGGGGAAATGTGCGGCGGGTAGCTGCGCAGTAGATACCATTTCACGTCCGCTGCACCACTCTCTCAAAATCTTTCCTAGGCTGCAGGACCAGTACTTCTTTAAAGAGGAATGTATACCAATGTCAAATTTCTGCGTTTGACGCTTGGAACAGCGGAGCGATAAGAGCCAAAGTATCAACACAGATTGGATAGTAATACAGACGCGAAATTGCGTGGTGGCTAATTTGATACATGCGAACTTCGCTGCTTATTGGCTGCCCAAAGCTGTTTATTCCAACCCCGTGTATGTTTAAGCTCCAGTATGGTACAGCAGGTTTCCTATTGGTCTAGCTGCCGGCTAGCAGGGCAGCTGCTTTACGCTGATTGGCGGTAAGCGTTACCACTGTGTTGCTGGCCAGGGAAGCCATTTTGCTGGCGTGTGTGACTGAGATTGCTGTCCTACCTGCTCTTTCTCTTCTGTATTCCTAAATATGTGGTATTATGCTCGACGAGAAGCAAACGAGGAGCTGAGATTCACAGTGGCGTAAGTCACGTATATCTAGTAGTGTCGTTTTTTTATATTACACATATTTTTGAAAATTATTTTCTATAACAAATATTTCACTATTAACTTAATTTCTGAATACCATTTGAGTATTGAAAGAATGTACTGTAGTTTTCATGTGACTACAAATAATCATATAGAAGAAAACTATTTAATTACTTACACCACTGTAAATCAAATACCCTTATCGCCTCTATTCTCAGCGTGCCAAACTTGTGCGCAGCTAGAATCGTTTAGAGCCGGTTCTAATTTTCATGCACCTTCTTGTGCAAGTTGTTTGTTTATATTTGTATTACGCACATTTGCATGTGTTATCCTCGTATTATTTATTTCAGAGTAGTGAACATTCTAAAGCCATGGATATTCACAATTAAAAAAAAAGCCCCGTTATTTCTGAATTATTGTGTACGGTACGTTAATGTGGCTTGTACACAAGAATGTGTTTGCCGTCATGTTCATATGTTGGTGGTCATTGCTCAACATCGATACCTGTGTGTACTACTAGGCTTTAAAAAAGTCGCTTCTAGCTATTTTGAGAGCTCCCAAAATCATGTTTCTAACAAGCGCGCTGCATTTTTGAAAACATAGAAGCATAATTTCTCAAGTGTGTGTTCTTTTCGTAGATAAACGCAATATGAATAAGTTAAGCGGTTTCACGTAAAAAAGAATACGCGTGACTCGCTGCAACTCCGTCCATGAGCCAGACGAGGACTTCTTTTTAACTTTACGGAACGGTTACACGAGCTCCGAACTAGTTCAAATAGCTCTAAGTTAACAAGTTTCATAGGTAGTATCCAACAACACGTCTTCTCTGCTGCTCTCCTATTGGTTACTTTTGGTACGAGTTTCGTGAGAAGTACGGCTGCTTTCTTGGGCGACATTTTGCACTCGTTAAATATATTTTCAGTTTTGAAGTGTTAACGTCATTTTACACGCACAGTATCATTGTAGTTATATGCAATATTGTAGTTAAATATAACGATGTTGAGTGTAGGTGTGGTAGGTGATCAAACATGGCTGCCTAATGTTTTCGGATAACATATGTAAGACCTCATGTGTTTGTTTAAAATAGATTCAGGATGTTCAGCCCTCTGTATGCAAAGTGGATTTCGTGTGATATTTTGACTGGCGTTAATAGAAGTAAACAGAAAGTGCGTAAATAACTGTCAAATGTGATGAAGTTCAAACGAACGGAAGTATAGCTGTTTTGAAGGAATGGTCATATCCAATTTGATTAGTTGCTGCGTCGAATAATTTGCTACGATTACTAGATCTAAAATCGTGAATCGAATTACCTTTGGTAATTTTTATTTTCGAGTGTCATAGTGGTGGCTCAGGCAATCTACCAGAACCGACTGTGTCCAGAAAGGTTGCCGGAACTGATTTTCCTTTGAGTAAAAATCGGTGAATCAATAATTTGCATTAAATTAAAATAACTGTAATTTAATGTCTGTACTGATGGCGAATTTTATCGTAATTTTTTGCACTGTGCCATGTACACAAACATTTCATTAGTCTTACTGGATGAGTTTAATTTTACTCAGTAATTGCTTACAAAACAATATATGAGAACACAGAACGGTTTTATGACAATAAGAGTGCTCATTGGGTTTATTAATGATATAATATAAATAACGTTTGAGTTAAATAGGGAACTGTAACTATTTCAGAATTCTCCTGGAGTGATTTAGGAAAACCATGGGAAACTGTAATCAGGATGGCCGGACCAGGTAACCGAACCAAGGACCTCTTCAAATGTGATTTATTAATTTATTTATTGTATGACAAGAACACAATACAATATATGCGGGTACATATACCATGTATGTACGAATATGAGTTGAGCGTGTTTGCACTGCTGCACTCGCTAGGTATGCGCTGCGCCTCTGTATACGCAGGTGTCTGTGTCTCGCGACACGCGGGAGGTGTTGGTTTGTTCGCCAAAGCGAGCCCTCGAGGATTGGACTAAAGCTTGTTGAGCCTGGGGTGGAGGGAAGGGGTAGGTAGGCGTATAGTTAGGCTGCTGGAATGCAAGCCCTCCTCTTCATACCTCCCTTCCTCCCCCTCACTGGTCGTAGGCCTGGTGATAAAGCACCCTCGCCCCAGGGCGTGTCCACTCGACCGACGTGTAGTATGTGCGGTGTATGACTCTGAGGACTTGATGGTGAGGAGCTCCTTATCGGCCTGTTGTTGGTGTCTGTCACAGACCAGCCTCAGGGAGTGTTCCCTTCAAGTGTCTCACATCTGGAGGTATGCTCTGTTTAGTAAAACGTCAGTAATTAAAGGGCGCCCGACTACTGGCCGTGTGTGTTTGTGTAAGTGAGGCATGGCGACAAGGGCGATATTGACCGGCTCATCTGGTGCACTATCGCCTCTACTGCAAGACACTGAAACGGCATGCAGTGGTATCGTAAATCACTCGCCTGACTGACACTTTCAGGAGTGACCCCAGTATTTTTATTGGTGGGAAGTTTTAAGCAAGGTCCATTGCATGTTTGTGGAGTAGTTTCACACGAATCTTGTGAATAGTTTTTGATATAACAGGTTAAAAAGCTGTCTTCATCCATTTCGAGTGACTCCGAAATGATTTTCCGAATTGACGCGATGTCTTAAATTGTTATATTTCCGCCTTCACCTTCTCCTACCACTGGAAACCGTGCAATTTTAAATCATTCGCTTTCACATGCTAAGCCTGCCAAGTTGTATAATTGTGAGCTAATTAGCATATTATCAGTTGCTTCCAAAACGATTGGAATATATTATACTATATTAAACTATGTTTTAAATATTTTGCAGCATGTCTCCATGTCTCACTAGTGAAATATGGCACATACTCTTCTTTCTCTCTTCTCCATCTCTCTCTCAATAAATAAATAAATTATATATATATATATATATATATATATATATATATATATATATATATATATATATATATATATATACACACACCTATATGTCAGCTGTGTAGAATTTGAACTGAAAGTGTACATTTGTTTACTGGAAACACTTTTATTTTAATTTTGATATATCAAATATACGTTTTTATAGGTGCTTTCTCTGCGGCGGTGAAAATAAATGAGTTTCTTGTTGACTGCAATATCCATGTTATTGAGCAAGAGGAATTTTTTTTTCCTTGTCGCAATATTTTTTTTTGCCAGCAGTAAATTTTTTGACGGCAGCTCCCGATATGGTTTTCGAAATGAAATTTAGTTTATTGCTCAGGGACCAATATCCGCAGAAGATAAGTCCCAGCAGCAGAATTATATTCCGCGGGAACATGGGAATGCAGATCACGAAGGAAAGTGGATGGGGGAAGGAATTTGGAACCGAAGTTCAGGGAAGTGGAGTGATATTGGACAAGCAGAGGTATTCTCGGATAATACTTCACGAGAATATCTGAAGAATCCTCACGAGTTTTCCTTTGTATGTTTCTTTTAATTTTCCTGACTTTTGCACTTTATTGCCCGTGACTTTTTTTTATCGTCCCAGTTCCGGGATCGAAACACGGAGATCAATTGCAAATTATTGTTACACTGTTTGTCAGCATTAGGAGTTTTTTATAAGTGAAACCAACTGTCACATACGGCTTTGTTCGCAGAGTTTGAAGTTAAGGGGCAGTTCCAGTGTTTAGGCGCATGTATGCAACCCGCGTTTCCGCATAAAAAATCAAGTTTAACCTCACTATCGCTATAGAAATTAGTGTATTGCACATATCAGCATTAACTTCGCATTTTTATTTTCGCTGCGCTCGCCGAAGGCAATTGTAAAGAATGGCTGACTACAAATTTTACAAGACATTTTTTTGTATTACTGTGATAACGTAACCGTTTGTTATATTTGGTCTTGTAGAACGCGTCGAAAATAATAACGACGGTGTCTCTGTACAAGTGCGGAGATAATGTTTATATGTGTAATACTCTTATTGCTGTAGTGATAGTAAGACTAGCCCTGATTTATCAAGTGCAGGTTGCATATATGCGCCTGAAACACTGGAACGGCTCCGTAAGTGCGGTATTCCTGAAACAAAAAATACTTGAAAAGTGTTAATTATGCAAAGTGACCAAATCATTAATTTTTTTTCGTACCCTAATCTGTCTCCTGTACCTTGTTTTGCCCCTTTACCTGGATTTTATATTTATATTTATATATATATATATATATATATATATATATATATATATATATATATATATATATATATATATATATGTGTGTGCGAAAAACACGCAAAACCACGCTGATACAACCGACACTTTTTTTTTTCAGATACCTAATCACAAATTGCTCTTGTTTCTAACTGGAAAAGTTAGGAATTTCCATACAAGAGACGTGAAAAGATTTGTCTAACACTTAAGGGGCCGCTTACCACGCACTTCAAATGCGTTGCAGTGTGTTCGTAAACAGGTTTCTTATGTAAAAATAATCCACATGTGTCCATTGTGTCTATGTACGAAAAGAGAACTAACTTCAGACAGGTGGGAACCTCGTTGTTAAGACACTATGCTCATTATAAACAATGATTCTAAGCCCTCCAACATAGCTAAAAATGGCTTGTTCAGACTTGTTCATACTAACTGGACGTATATGAAGCTGAGATTGCGATGTGCACTGAACTTGGCTACAGACTTTCCATCATTTAAACTATATGATCATCGTTTGAAGTCTATAGTAAAAATGTATCTGCGGGAACCTTGCACTCTGATTCACCGCTTGGTTCGTTGTGGCGATGCGGCATTTGATGCGCGCTTCAAGGTCGTCCTTATGTATATCCGTCACCTCTGAGCCTCTAACGCGCAGGTCTTCAGGCCTTGTGAGGGATGACATGATGTACAGAGCAGTGCCTAGAAGAAGGGGCGGGGTAAACGGGAGATCCTCGAGGAAACATACCGACCGTCGGAATCGTCCGATGCGAAGATCCGAGGACCGACCCCGCTGGGATTGCCTTGATGGGAGGCGAGTCCTTGGTCGTAAGCCTGGTGATAAAGCCCCCTCGCCCCAGGGCGTTTCCACTCGACCGACGTGTAGCGTGTGTGTTGTATGACTCTGAGGACTTGATGGTGATGACTCCTTATCGGCCTGTTGTTGGTGTCTGTCACAGACCAGCCTCACTAAGTGCCTCACATCTGGAGGTATGCTCTGTTTTGTAACACGTCAGTAATTACCGGGAGCCCACCTACTACTCGACCACGACAACTAGTCCCTCGGGAAAAATGCGAACTACCGCTGTGTTGTCCTTGACGACGCGCGCAACTGGTGTGGCGCATCACAGCACCGGCCATAATTCTGTGACACTAACAGCCGGCGTATAGATGTGAACTGAAAATGTACAAATATATCTTCTTGGTATGGTATGGTTTGTCTGGTACAGCTCGAGTGACTGGGAACGTCGCGAAAAAAGTGTGCATTATCTTTGTGTACTGAATACAAAGTGTAACTAATATACCTGTCGGGAAGTTAAAAGACTGTGGTTGTGGGAAAAAGTCTGCGGGATAAGGAAATACGATACGACCAGTATTCAAGCCTCATTCGCACGCCTGTCCTGCTTATCATTACATTATGTATGTTTCTCTGTTTTCGCCGCTACGTCTCCACTGGCCGTGTGCCATGAACTCATGTCAGGTGCAGTACATTTCCTCTCCCTGTGACGTGTCTACCTACTACTAGCGCCACGCTTCTTCCCCTCACGGGAGGACTAGTTGTCGTGGCCGAGTAGTACTGGCCGAGTGTTTATGTGAGTGAGGCACGTCGCCAAGGGCGATGTAGACCGGTTCATCTGATGCAGTATCGCCTCTACCGCAAGACACTGAAACGACGTGCAGTGGTATCGTAGAACACTCGCCTGACTGACACTTTCAGTGGTGACCACATCTTTTTATTGGTGGAAAGTTTTAATCAAAGTCCATTGCATGTTTGTATGGTAGTTTCACGTGAGTTCAGAGATTATTTTTTTCGGATATAACACGTAAAATAAGCTGTTTTTTTGTAGCCATTTTGAGGGAATCCGAAAATATTTTTCTAATCGACGTGATACTTTAAAATGACCCTTCAGTCATCGTTTAAAAGTGAATTTTCTTTTTGTACATTGACACAGCGGGCACATGAGGAATTGCTTTTTAAAAAACGTATTTACGAACACATTTTAACGCATTTTAAGCTAGTGGTAAGCGGGGTCCTTAATTTCTTCCTAATTTAAAATTGAAAATATTACAATAGGGACTTAGCTATAGTTGGTTTGCGATATAGTGAGCATTCTGGAAGACACCGTGCCTAGAATAGTCACTAAAATATCATTCATGTAAACTCAAACGTTAACTTTTGGGTGCAGTACAAACTACACATACTTTGGCTGTTACGTTTACTTTTAAAAGTAGCAGGAAACAATACATTATCCGAATTAAAAAAAAAAAAAATTACTAAGGTTTGAAAAGTGCTCACTTTACCCTGAATGACCTATAATTGCCTTGCATTTCATCACGCACATTGTACTGTCTCCTCATTCCTCATCCCCTTATTTGTTCTAGATTTTTTTTTCGTATTCTTGTTCAATGAAATGTTGCGGGCACTTTTTTTATCCATCAAACCAACCAAGGCCTAGTTAAACACGAGTATAATTTTTTTGCAGCATTTTTTTTCCTTTTATTTATCGTGACTTTTCGGTTTAATTTTCGACTATTGGAATAGTTGTAACCAGATTCGTGTTTTTATTTTTGTAGTGGCTTTATTTTGGTAATGGTAATAATAGTAAACATTTTAGTAAAATCGTCTTAGTTTTGGTAGTTAAGTAAATTCTGCATTATTTTACTGTGAACTTTCAGAAATCACACAAAAACACTACTTATTAATACAAATTGAAAATTTTATCATACTAAGTTAAAAAATAAAATTTATACTAAATAATTGTTTTTACTGTTATTATGACTCTCTCCTATTAACTATTTTACACGTTGTATTTCTTTGATATTTTAGTCACAATGGTCGTGGCAGAGCGCAGTTTGCTTGGAGCAGACAGCAAAATTTACGTGCAACGCTTGTGCGCGTTTTATCGACTGCCGTGGATTTTTACCAGTTCACTTGCACGTACCTCTCTCCGGAATTCTGCCTCTCTCTGTCTCTCGTTCTCTATTTCCCGCTCTGCCTCTCCCGTATCCTTTCTGTTCGGTCAGGAGCCGGGACGTCGTAAAAAACAAGCCCTGACGCCTGGTACAGTCCGTTCTTCTGAAGCCGCAAACTGTTGTAGCGAAGCAGGACGTCTGCAGTGATCACACTTGAGTACAGGCGAGCCACGTTATAGTGAAGACATTTCAAACTAACCTTCAACAGAAAATAATCACATCGTGTGTGTTAACTATGCATTTCATTGTCAACGTATTTAAGAACATCTACAAGTAATTTTGATTAAACGTTATTTCTGGCGGTAACATATGAATCTGTTTTCTGGCTATAGTTCGTCAAGTTACCGAGAATGTTGTACATTTTGGCGCTGTAATCCAGGCGGTCGGACTCAAACTCCGCCAACTTTTTTCCATTGTTAACATTATAAAGTAAATAAAGATTTCTGGAGCCATGATTTAAAGTTGTGAGCGAAGGAAGTATTTCATAAATTGATAAAAAATACGTTTTGATAAATTGTTTAACTTAGTGGTAGGGAAGTGGGCGGAGTTTGAGCTCGACCGCCCGGATTACAGCGCCGAAAATGTATAGCATTATCGGTAACTTGGTGAACTGCAGCCAAACAACAAGGGGGTCAAGTTTCCAGGCGAGTGTCCAGACCTGTTCTTCTACGGCCGTGGCTTCATGGTAACTGGATAGCATGAATTTGTGCTATGTAAGAATCAACCGAATGCCATTGAAATATATTTGAAGTGAAATCGTATTGGAGAAAAAGGAAATACAGATACAAAGTTCCTATGAACTGCACAGAGAAAAACAATATTTACAATGTAGAAACATAGATTTTAATATTAAAATTTCTTATCCTAGCTTTGATTTGTTCTCGTGGTGCCTCGAACGTTAAAAAAACAACGCTTGCGTCCACTAACTCGTAAGGTAAGGTATTGCAACTACTTAGAGCGAAGTTTTTTCGGCAAATTATCAGTGTGTCTAGTTATACGGAAACACGGCAACACGACGGCGTACATGACCAGGACAATCATGCCGTTGTCGTCGACAACACGATACACAGCCTTGTTACGCCATCCTCCCTTGCTACCCCTCTTGTCTTTCTCTCTGTGTGTTCCCACCCACACCCTTCCCTCCAGCTACCTCACACAATCCACCCTCGTTCCAACACACGCGCACCTCAATCCCTTGCAGCTCGTTACAGCCCCGCTGAATACCCGCCTGTGCTAAGCCCGGATTCTAACTTTTATCTCCACCTCCCCAACCCACACATACACACCACTAACCCTCCTGCCAAGCTATACAGTCCGCTGTTTCACCGCGCCCCCTTTTATATTATTATTTTTTTTATGTTCTGCACCCCCTGGCTTAACACCCCCTCACGCCTAGAATGGTGTTGGCCTTTCAGCAGGGTGCACTTTATTACACTGCCTCACCCTCTTTTTTTTTGTTTTTGGCAGAAAATAGGTTGGCCACAGTTTGGAGGAAAAATCTTCAGACAAGATTGTCCCGGAAACATTTTTAAACCACTAACTACGCGTGTGTATGTATATGCATCATGTTTCTCAGTTATAGTTACATGTATGCGGTTACACGTAGAAGGTAACTATACAATTTCAACGGTAGTACTGTTGTGCAAACATTCTCAATATTTCTTCCTGTTTTTTTTTGTGCTAACAGCATTTACCAAACTATTTGCAAAAATGGAAAGGGACGACGTCGAAGAGCTTTTTACTAATGCAATTCACATGAGGGCTTATTTTAAGGGCTGTTAAAAAAAAAAATACAAATATGTTCCGTATGGTGAAAAAATTTTGATAAGCATAAAGGCTACCTAATAACCATAAAAAAGAGCGGTAAATTATGAATCATGTTGGTTCCAAAACTCTTTTCAACGAATATCAGTGACTTTATGTAAATTACTTACGAACACGGTAATTGAAATCCACAAGATTTAGAAAGTAAGTTTACTCCAACCACGAAGGCAGATCTAGAAACAAATTATTTCCATACTTTTTTTTAGCAAAATTACTTTCCAGACAAAAACATTCCTTTAACGTAATCTATTGTGTCAACATTAAACTTACAAAATTACTTCGTTCGTTGTAAATACTTCACCACGAACACATCATACTAGCAACATATTTTCCACAAAGTTGGGAAAACTATTTTCTTGGATTGCCGACCCCCCCCCCCCAAAAAAAAACACTAGTATTAGTAAATATTTTAAAATTTTAACAATTAATGGACCACACCATTTTAAACGATTGCTCAGCACGCAACATAACGACTTAAAAATATTTTATTAAAAATTGAAAGATCGTCAGGATGCATTTGCGACCGACTGGTCATGCATGTAACTAGAGCCACTGACTTTTGGAGAAAATAATTTTGTACCAGCTTTTTCCAGTGTCTTATGTAGTCTACACATCTGCAGCTGTGCTTCATGGACGTTGGATAACATGAATATGTGCAGAGACGTCGCTCATTGGAATGTGCCAATCAGAATATGTTACTGAGACGCAACATGTATGTGATTTGCAGGTATAATCCCTAGACGCTGAGAGTTAGAAACATCCAATTACGAAGCTGCAGATGTGCACGTAATGCATTGAAACAAGTTGTTGCAATGTTCTTTTCATCAAAAATCAATACCTCTGAGCGTAACACTCGCACGGACATCTAACAAACAAGCGGCACAAGTTTCAATGTTCTTCTTTTTTTGTGCATTTATGTATATGACCTTGCCTCTGTCACAGAATATTTAGGAATACGGGAGTGAAATAGCCAGCGTGATCGCGAACTCGGTCACACACGCCAGCAAAATGGCTTCCCTGGCCAGCAACATGGCGGAGACGCCTACCGCCAATCAGCGTAAGGTGGCTGCCCTGCTAGCCGGCAGCCAGGCCAATAGGAAACCTGCAGTAACATGCAGGAACCAAACATACACGGGGCCGTTAGGCGTTACGACGTGTACTCAATATTTTGTTATCGGGAGTTCACGATAAAGTGGGCACTTTTCAAGCCTTAGTTACTTTTTTTCCCATTCAGATAATTTAATAGTTTTCTGCTACTTTTTTAATAAATTCAAAGCAGCGTAAGTAACTATCGAAGTGTAGAGATTATAATTTACTAATGCGTTACAACGAATAACATTTTTTGATTATTCTAGACAAAGTTGTCGTCAAATGGGCTCACTGTATCACGAACCGCCGATACTAACTCGTAAACACACACACATAGGACGGAAATAATAAATAAACCGGGCGGGACTTTCAAAAGTGGCGAGTTAAGCGTGAAAGAGTTTCGGATAGTTTCTCCGTCCCTTCCTCCGCGGACCCGAGGCGTGGAAGTGATTTAATTAGCGCTCGCGGGGTCGTTAAATCGCTCGCGGAAACAATTAGGGCCCGCAGCTCCTCATTTACGTCGCGCCATGTTGGTTTATTTTAGGACGAGGAGTGGGTCGGTAGGCCTGTCCCTTGATCGTCGGTAGCCGCATGTCCCACGTGCCAGACGTGTCGAAGCTGCGCTCACGAGGAACTTCTCGCCGTCTCGTCCCTACCGGCAAGATAATTATATCACAGAATATTTAGGTATACAGAAGTGAAATACCCAGTAGAACGGCGAACTCAGTCACACACGCCAGCAAAATGGCTTCCCTGGCCAGCAACATGGCGGAGACGCCTACCTCCAATCAGCGTGAGGCAGCTACTCTGCTAGCCGGCAGCCAAGCCAATAGGAAACCTGCCGTTAATGCAGGAGCCAAGCAAACACGAGGTTGTTATTGACAGCTCCGGGCAACCAATAAGCGGTGAAGTTCGCTCGTATCAAAAGAGCCGCCACGTCATTTCACGTCTGTATTACTATTTAGTCTGTGATTATATCGTGACTTTCATTTTCTTTCATTTTACGGCGAAGTTAAGACTAAAATGCCTTCTCTTACACTTAACCAAATTTCAAACAAATGTCACATGCGCAAGAGTAGCAATGAAAATTAACTGAAAGGTAAGTAAAACTAAGCATATGAAATTATAAATCTACAAATTTAACAAGTAAGACAGCTGCGACAAAACAAAAGAAAAGGAATCTAAATCCTAGAATAAACTTGCAGCTTACAGTATACATCATCGAGGAGTTATTCAACAAACAAGACTGAGATAAATAATACAAATAGTTTGCGTAGTTAAGTTCAGTTGAAGAAAAAAAATAATAACACTTTTTACAAATTTATAATACATAACAATGATTATTTATAATTATTTGGAAGCACCGAGACTCCAAACACATGCCGTACAAAACAATAAATAAATAATGACTTTTGTAAGTAATATTTAAGTTTCGTTGATATCGCCCAGAGGATTAAAAGGTTAATATAATATTATAATATATTATAAATAACAAGAAAGTTGTGACACATACGGTGTAGCCTATTGGTGAACAATTTTTTTCTACGAAACCATTCCACGTGCGCCCGTTGTGCCAACGTACGAAAATAAAACACACTTCAGACAAGGCCGAAATCTCATAACATGCGCTGAACTGCAGTGCAGAAATTTTGCACTTTTGGACCTATTTTCATTTTTCTCTAGATTTGAGCAATGTTCCTCCAAAATAGTGACATGTGATTTTGCAACATCCTGTACTTTGACTATTCTAATACAGCGTCAGTAGTGGCAACACTGTTCCTCGACGGCGAACATGGGAACTGCTGGAGATAATCCTTGGAGGCGGCCGAGTAGCTCAAATCCTTGCAGTAACTCAAGTGTTCCTTGACAGCAGGCTTGCCACACACCGCGCAACTAATAACTCACCTCCTACAACAAGTACCTAGTGCAGGGAATGCCAACCCTATGCCCGCGAGCCAAACACTGGCTTGCCACTGCGTGTTGAATGGTCCGTTAAAATCTCAAGCACTTGCACTATATTATTTAGGCCTACACTGAAAAAATATAAAAATAATACTTTTTTATTTGGCAATTCTGCTTTTTTAATACTGTGACGACAGTGTTCGCACTTCAAGAGAGTACTGAACTAACAATACAGTGTAAATAAATGTTTTATAAACTAACCATGTGTTATAATAAATACTATAATAAATTACGTAAATGTTCCCTATATTCTTGCCAGGCCTCTGGGAACATTGCACTGCATGGCACAAGACAAGCAAACAACTTGTTAAAATGTAAATGTTTGCCAACAACACCAAAAAGTATTACACACGAAACATCATTGTATTTACTCGTGTCTGTGTCTGGCTTGTACAGTTCTGGCCCGGATTTTTTTTTTTATTTGGAACAGGTCGTCCGTAAACGAGTACATTTTGCAAGAAAAAACAAAGGGGTTAAAAATATTACAAATTCCTAATAGAACAAATTGATGAATGCAATGTTCGATTTTAAACGAAATTAACTTCTGCAGTCTGTCACTTTTTATAAAAATTATTTTGTACTTTTGCAAAATAAATTTCTGTAAATCGTTTGAAAATTTTGCACTACAAACATATATTCTACATTTTTCAAGGAATTGGTTGCAGTATAAGCAAACCATCTGTACATATACGAAATTAATTTGTTGGTGTCAACTTATTTTAATTTTACGAATATAGTTGATAGTATACAACAATCATAAGTGAATATGCATAAATATTGCTGTATTTGTATATTTGCATGTAATTTTTTAAAATCTGTACTATGCATTTATTATTTACAACTTTATATTAAAATTGGGCAACTATTTGCTAGATTTTTTCTCCAACATTTTATAAAAGTTTAATCTTACAGTGCTGCTGCTTGCATAGTGATTTTGTAAAGTGGTTTCCGGACAACAATTTTTATTTGAATGTGAAACCATCACCTTACGTAGAGCAAACACTAGGGCGTTGGCGTTGTGTAAGTCACATTATGTCATACAAGGCAAGTAAAAGTGTGTGACTTTTAAAATGAGAATTTTAAATGAGAGCTAAGTTTTATTTATTCATAACAGTAATTCGAGCTGAATAGGCAAATAATAATAATAAACATTTTTAAAACACTTTTACACGGGTACAACATTTTAAAACAAGAACAAATTTAAACTGTTATTTGTCTGTACAGCACGATTTCCCTTTTTGCATAAATTGAACTTATCTCTCATTTAAAATCCTAATTTTAAAAGTCACGTATATGTACTGGTTTTATTTCACATAATAATGTGACGAACACTATGTCACAAGGGTAGGTGGGATTTTGAGCGTAATTTAGGAGCGTGGTTTTCGAAGCACGAACACGGAATGCGTTTAATTGAGGTAGTAATGTCTCGTCGTGAATTCCCTTGCCAATATTCCCTGATGTACTTGTTATAATACAAGCCAGGGTCGTGAATAGGCAAGAATGTAAGAAGTCCGAACAGCGAGGGACTACGATAGGATGTAATTACGACCTGCGGCTTGTTCGCAGGTAAAGGTGACGGCATATTTGGCGCACGTGTGAGTGTGGACCTTATTGTCGCTCTCGGCTCTGTGAGCGGTATGTGGCCATGCAATATTGTGTACAGGAAGGGTAAAGGGTGGCTTGTAGAGTTGCCTCATCCCTCACTCACAATACCTCTCATTGTAACGTCGTGAGGCACGCGAGGAATGTTATCAGAACAGTGGGTTCTGGCTACGTCGGGGAGGTTGTCCAGGAAGTCAATTGTTTGCTCAGGGCGATGACGAAGGTGAAGGGACATACCCCCTCTGTTTGGGGGAGGGGGAGGGGGTTGAATCTTCTTCCTGTTCGGAATTTCCGAGAAATTCGTCAGGGTAATATATCAACTGCCCAGGAACGCGGTTGTCTGGAAATATTTACCGAGCATGCACGTTCCTCGTATTTTATACGAATACAAATGTTCTCCGTAAAAAAATGTATTTGCTGCTAATAAAATTGCGATGAGGCTGCTTGAAAATATGTCTTTACACTAAAGAATAGTAAGAAAAAAATTATATTGCTTTACTATTTAGAGTAATTGTAATATTCTTTATAGAAAAGCAAATATTATATTTAACATGCAGCTAGTCGTAAAAAATAAAACTTATTTTACTATAAAGATAACATGCAAAATATTTTAATGTCGTTAATATACATTTAGGGCTTAAGGGTGCCGCCTACCTGCGCATTAGAGGTTCAGAAGGGACGAGGCTATAAGGGCGACATTGAAACGCGCATCAAATGCCCCATCGTCACAATGAGTGAAGCACTGAGCTAGCGTGCAAGATTCCCGCTGAACAGTTTTTACTACGGGACTTTAAGCGATGACCATATAATTTTATTGGTGGAAATTCTGTAGCAAAGTTCGTTGCAGCTTCCCATATATCCAGCAAGCACATTTTGAAGTACGACAGTCTGACAAGGTGGTTTTTGGCTTTGTTGGTGACTCAGAAACAGTGTTGATAATGAGCATAGTGTCGTCAACAACGGCATTCCGACATTGCCCGAAGTGTGTTTTCTTTTCGTTCGTTTGATAATTTATTAGTTTTTAGGAACGTATTTCAGGTTCATTATTAAATTTATTGCTACTTCAGAATATGACTGCGTGGCTTATTTAAAGTTAGGATCGGTGGATTTTATGTGTCTTTTTATTACCGAGACAATATTCCAATCAGGAATTAATTTGTGTGGTTGTTTATTCTTATTTTTTGTTTCTCTGTCGTCTTTTGTGGCCAGAATTGTCTGGGAATTTCTTTTTGTTTTGTTCTGGGATTTTTCTGCAACACGTCAGCATTCGCTCGCAATGGCCCATGTAAAAAAAAGTTCGGTTTAAGGATTATGGATAACAAATCCAAATTCGCGTCACTGTTTCCCCCTCGACGTCTTGTCGAAAGCGAGGTCGTTAGAGACGAGATGATTGGCTTGGTGAGTCATGTAAGGAACTGGCCAAGGCCTGTAGTTACTGTACCACTCCAGTATCAGCTTGGAAACCAAAGTCAGGACGGCAGGACTAGGTTCTCCAGCTATTGTTAGAAGGTCGGCTAGTGGAGTGGTTGCCGCGGTGCACGTGTGGCGTCGCGACGCCGCGCTGGTTGCCATGGCAACTGCTGGCCAGGTGGAGGGGTGTTGTAGGGGTGGGAGGGGAAGACAAGTGTCATGCGCCGCTGTTGTGGCGCGGGTCAGTCAGGCGTCGACGTCCGTGCAGTAACGACGCCATTCCGCGGTTACCGTCTCGGTATCAACCACGACGCCAAGCGGTTGAGACTGACAACGCGCCTTGACGTTCCGTGGCGTCATTCCGTTCCGTTTATAAACTCCTCTGTAACAGTGAGTTTCGTTTACAACACGTCATTTATTTTTATTCCAACTAATAATATTACTCATATTCCCGTTTGAAACGAGTCCGTGAATATTTTATAGCAATGTTATTTCGTGGAAATATCGTTCAAGTCTTATCCGGTGGATCTTTTATGACCTGTGTAATAATCTTACGCGACGTTGGTGTTATAAATAATCACATTTGCGTGAATGTTATGTAAAGTTGTTAACGATAAGGACGTTTCAATGTTTCAATGATTTTTATTGCCATTTTGTTGGGTATATAATTAAAATACCGATAAATTTCTAGAATCCTCATTCTGCTACAGGCTAAATGTATGTTGAGCAACTTCTTTTAATGACTACCCTTGCAAAATCTTTGAGCCAGTTAAGATATCAGAAACGAAATTATTTGGCGGCAATCATCTAACTTATTTTTACTGACTGTTACAAATCACGATATTTTGCGGATGCGTTCTTTGATAGTTTGGATTTCAATTACTTTTGATTGTTAGGGAAGTATATTTCGCTGTTTACACCAGCAGGTTTCATTTAGCCACTAATCTCGCCTGTTTAGAAATACAAGTATGCTCTGTTCCACATAATTACGGTCACTGATATTTAGGAATGGTGCTATATCGCGGAAATGTTTTGTGTCAACATAGCCTTGAAAACACTGCAGCTTCAAGCAACATATATGATTCGGTGATATATACGTCTGACACAACGTAGCTATCTGCCGACCAACAGCAGGCATCAAATACTACAGTAGCGGGATTCTGATTGGCACAGTCAAATAGGGCAACAGCTCCATGTAGAAGCGACGCCCGTACTGTCTTGTTAAGCTGAAAATACGCTGAAACCCAGCAAACAGTCAAGTTTTCCCGCGATAAACCAGTATCTCTACTGATATTGTATATTTAAGAATTGTGGAACATTTTGTTTGAATGTGTAATGTGTACACCTGATTCGTGGTCAATGATGCGATTTTTTTCGACTCTCAGTGTCTAGGTATTCTACCCTCAAATCATAGACGCGTGGTGCCTCAGTAAAACATTATTCTGATTGGCACAGTCAAATGAGTGACGACTCTTCACACATTCGTGCAATCCAATAGCCATGAAGCATAGTCTCAGATGTGTCCATGAGACACCGAAATAAGATGATGCAAAATTATTTTGCCCAAAAATTAGTAGGTCTTCTACCTGTACTGTATTGTAAACAGCTATGCCTCTTATGAAATGTCAGTCTCCACTTAAATTATTTGAAACAGAATATACCTCTAAACGTAATCGCTGGATTCAGACGAAACTAACATAGATGCACGCATTGGGCTTTGTTGCTTAGTCTCGTTCAGTATAAATATTGTCAGCTAAGATCTCGTTGTGGCGAGGGGCCGATTGGGAACCTTCACGGTGTTTCAAGTGGCTTGCTCATAGAGGCGATGTGGTACTTGGAGCACATGTAGGTGGCGTCCTTATTACTTCCTTGTTCCCGGCTCTCTGTCGCGGGTAAGGCCTCCAGATACGAGTGTATACGTTTAACGGTGACGTAACTTTATGTCTGGTATGAGCTCAGAAGTCACGTTTGCGAAAAGAGATAAGAAGTTTTTTCTGTAGGTACGACGGTAGAAAGAAACGATGGGTTCATTGGCCAGTTTTATACTTCTCCGCGGTGTTCATGACAATAGTCGTTGTGTTGTTACGGTTGAATTGAGCGGCTCAGAGCTCTCAATGAAGCGGCATAAGTAGCTTAGCCACTTACGACGAGTCTTAGTAGTAACACAGATGCGCGAGTTTTTTAAGTGTGCGCTCCAAAATAACGATTTTCCGAAATTCTCCTTTTCCGGCCGTTAGCAGTAAGCAGCCTACAGTGGATGTGGCCTTGAACTATAGCAAGTGGTCCGGAAGCTGCGTCGTAACGAGTAGGTATTACCACCTTTGCTCTACCTGTTCACCGCGGTACGGTCGAAGTTGTTGATTTCCACTGTTAAAATATCAATATTTCGTTTAATTTATACCTGTACTATAGTAATGACTAGTGACCTCTTTTTTTTTTTTTTTTTTTTTTTTCCTTTCCGAAAAGAATTTTGCCTCAGTTTGTTTCGTTGCCTTACGTGCACATCTGCAGTTCTGCTCCGTGGTCAGCGATTGGATATTTAAACTCTCACGAGCCTTGAGATTCTACCGACAAATCACAGACGTGTTGTATTGCAGGACCGTTGTTGTAATTGGCTCATTCAAATGAGACATGCTGCCAATAACCATGAAGCATGTAAGGCAATGAAGCAAACTGGGGCAAAATTCTTTTCGCGAAAAACAGGGTCCCTAGTTATAACCATTGATAGAGCCACGATTTTATGGCGAAAAGATTTTTGCAACATTTGGTTTCGATGCGTCATGTGCACACCTGCAGCTCTGCTACATCGTCTGTGGTTGGATGATTTTACTCTCACTGGCCTTGGCAAATTATAGACGTACAGACTCACAATAGTCTTATTCTGATTGGTGCAGTCAAATGAGAAACGTGTCTGAACAAAGACACGCTGCCAATAACCTTGGAACAGAACGGCCTATGTGCACGTGAGTCACTGAAACAAAGTGGGGCAAAAATCTTTTCGCGACAAAATCGTGGCCCTAACCATTGGTTTTTGGCGAAAAGATTTTGAACCATTTTGAGTCAGTGCCTTATTGGTAAAGATGATGGTTTATCACGGGAAAACGTGACTGTTGCTGGGTTTCAACGTACGTTCAGCTTATCAAAAAAACTTACTGGTTTTTCTCTGTACTTGGAGCTGCTACCCAATTTGACTGAGCCAATAGTAATACCACTATTGTAATATTTGATGGCTGTTATCGTTCTGCAGACAACTATGGAGTGTCAGGCATGTGTCGCCCAACCATGCACGTTGAGAGAAACTACAGCGTTTTCAAGGCTATGTTGGCACAGAAAAATTTCGTGACATACTATCACCTCTACTTATTGGAATACAGATGGAGTTCTGCTCCTTGGTCTTTGATTGGATTGATTTAAACTCTCAGCGTCTAGGAATTCTACCAGCAGAACACAGACGTGTAGTGTCTGAGAAAAATCATCTTGATTGGCACAGTCAGATGAGGCACAAACCCATGCTATCCAGCAACCTCAAAGCAGAAGTACGCATGTTTACGGAACGCAGTGAAACAAGTTGGTTGCAAATTCTTTTCACCAACATCAGTGGTTCTAGCCATAGTTAACCTTAACGTTAGCGAAATTTTGTTATGATCGTACTTCAGCCGTTTTTGTTCTATTACTCTAGTGAGTGATCGACCTGCGTATCCCCCCCCCCCCCTTCGACCATATGTTTTTCCTCTTGTCCATCACTCCGACGAAGGAAATTCGATATTCGCACGCGTGTGTGTTGATTGTCCTAGAATCCTCAAGGACTGGTCTGCTAAAACTATGAACAAATGATGAGCGTAATTACAAGACTTGAAGCTTAACTTGCGCTCAGTTAATGTGCCAATTTTCCATATAATGCGTGGTACGAAATTAACGCTTTACGCTTTAAACTTTCACCAAACTATGCAATTATTTGAAGTGGATTTAAAAAATAAGTAACAGTCTTAGATGTTTGGCAAATTTGTATGCATAAATTCTGGATGACTGACATAATTCTTTAGCGTACATTTCTTTCAATGGTACCAAACGTGTAAAACTACGGTGTCATAATTGGTTCTCTTGAAACAACACCGGCCAAATATATATTACCACAAATACACATGCATGATATTCTGGTCATCTTTTTTCATTATCTTCATCCAAATAACTGGAGACTTTATTTTGAAGTCTTTTGTGCGGAAGTACTGCGATTATAGATACCTGAGAAATTCGCGGGTTCATTGACCTGTAGGCCATAGAAAAAATAAGGTGTTACGTAGGCTAACCTCCAAGAATATATGTTTACTCTATCAGACAGCAGCTAGCTGTTCATTGGCTGATAGCTGTCACAGTGATTCTACATTATTGGGTCCGCATTTAGGTGCTGCTCCAGGATGTGTCCAATAAATTCCGGTCGAAGAGTTGCGATAACTTTCGATTATAATCGATTATCAATGACGCCACTGCGTTAGGTCATGTACGCGTGACAAACTCTTAACGACATAATCTTTAGTTAACCTATCGCATTGTGATAAACTCGTAATCACGCCCTATTTGTAGTTTATATAGGTCGGTTGCTGAGACATTGATTTATCGCGGTATAAGTTGACTGTTTGCTAGATTTCAGTATAACATGTATATATCTTACTGGACCAATGATAACTATGCTGCGCCGCTAAGCCCCACCCCTTCCACCCTACTTTGACGACTTGTTTTGCCGTGCAAGTGCCTTATTTAGTTAGCAGCTGTGTTCCAATTGAAGGAGCGACACTAACAACACGTGCGGCGCCGTCGAAGCTAGCAGTGGACGGTCGCACGCGGGAGTGGACGGTCGCACACCGAGCACATAAGGAAAGTTGTTGACACAGTCGTGGACCGATACAGACCGCGAGTGTGCCGCGCTGCGCACACACACGTGTGTGAGCGTGTCCGTGTGTGTTAGTGCGTCTCTGGCCGCACCTGGGACAACGCATGAAATTCTACACCAACGTGAACAAGGTAAATTATTATTGGACAGTAGCGAAGAATGAGTGTGTGCCGAATGAAGCTATTATTAAGGGGACATTACACAAAATATTACAAAATTTTAAAGAAATTTTAATTTGTACCATATTTAATTTGTTTTGTAGATACTCATTGTGAATGTTTTATAATAATGAAAATTATTTTACCTTATTTATTTGCATAAACGGTTTTATACTAGAAATAAAAACCGACTTACAGAAATGAAATCATTATCATTGAAGAATAGTGTCACTGGGTACGTTACGATATTTTTTTTTAAAACGGTATTAAATTTTTTAATACTGCATTTGAAAAAAAATAAATATTTCCCGTATATTTAAAAGAAATTACAAACAACATAAAATACAAAAAATGTCAATTATATTTTTAAAAAAATAGTCACAATGTATGCCTATAAAACATTATCGTGTACAAGTATAAAACTTATTAAAACAATTAAATAATTCGATGATTCCCCCCTCCAAATAATGACTGTACTCAAGTGTTGAGTTGTCAGCAGATTAAATTAACTGGTAGTGGCTAGCATACTGTCTAGCTAGCCAATCGCACGCAAGACATGATGAATGTGTTGTCCAGCCACGCGACTTCAGTCACAGGAAAACTGACTGGTTGTGTCTTGCAGCAGACTAGTTAATGCTACGTGCTCAAGGTGTATATTAGAATGTAATTTCTTTTGAAACACGACCACATTTCTCCTCTGAGATTGTTCCATGCCTATGCCACAGAACTGCTAATTACATAGAGAGCACTTTTAATAGAAGTCCTCGACTGGCGCATGGACGGCTTTGCATCGTGTCACACGTATTCTTTTTTACGCGAAATTGCTAAACGTATTCATATTATCCGTATCTACGAAAAGAACAGTGGCGCGGAAACCGTGGTGGCGGAGGGGGTACAGGGGTACAATTTTGGGTGTTATTGAAAAGCATTTAAATATGAGATAAGAACTTATGTCGCATTTTTAAAATAAAATTTTATTTATTTAATTTATTTACCCGCGTATAGTTCAGCCATGGGCCGGTTTGCAACAAATACGTGTTACATTGTATCAGATAATTTACATCTGCACAGAAAGAAATACAAAAAAAAATCAAGTGATAACATTTGACTCAAAGAAATAAATACATCAAGTGATAACAATTGCCTTAAATAAATAAATTAATGAATTGATAACATTTGCCTTAAAGAAATAAATAAATCAAAGAACATAATGTGCTTTAAAGTTAAGTACCTTAACATTAATTGCCTTAAAAAATAGTTTTAGCTAAACAAAAAAAAAACACCTTTACAAACATTACAAGTATTAGTGACTGTACGCATCCCTACCCCTCAAAAAATCCTTGGAAACTTACGCCCATCACGGGGGGAAATTGGGAAGGGCGGAGGTTATAACTTATATTCAGACTATATGACATACAAGGAGAACGAGCTTTCAGTGGCTTCAGTGAGTTTCATCATTGCACATGCATATTCGATAAGTGGCAAAACAAAAATTCGTCATTTCGGAATTTTTTTTTGTAAATACAAAATATTTTGTAATGGATTTAAAACATGCCAAGCAGTAAGTAGTCCGTGACATGTAATTTCAGTGTGAATTTTTCAATGTATTTATGTTCGTTGGTTTTTGCATCTTATAAGAACTAATAAGTGCAAATTTTTACTTTTAAGTGCCACTGTGGGAAAGTGGTTGAGCTATTTTTTTGTAAGAGGAAAATATACTACCAAGTAATGTCTACGAAACTAACACTATTTGATACAAATATTAAAAAACGATTTTTCCCTACTTGAACATCCTTAATGCATGTTGCTACGGCGTTATCTAGCCTGAAGTGTGCGGTATTCCATAACAGCGGATTGAAATTCCCGCCAGCACACCAGCAGGGCGGCCGTATGTTTTACACGGGCCACCAAACGTCTGACATTTGTCATGTAGCTTAATTTTTGTCCCGCTTCCCCGGAGCCACCCCTGCCAAACCAAACGCATGGGTTGCAATAACGGTAGCGCGCCACATTCGTCATTTTGGCGGAAACAGAATACAATATCGATGCGCTGCTTCATGAACGACGCTGTGCGTAAATCACATCGGTTAATCTTACCGCTCTGGAAGAGAAAATAATAAAAAAAATGCGTATGTCGGCTACCGAATGCATGCTGGTATTTTACCGAGCCTCATTCTGGCGTGACGTTCGGCCACGCGAATGTCAAACAAATTAGTGGTTGGGGACTCGAGTGAGGGTCACGTAGATTGAAATAGACGGGAGTCTATTTATGGTTGTCCCCAGTATCTAAATTTAAGTCTGTGTTAGTTTCAGTTTGTAAACCCCAACCCGACAACATTCCTCTGCGAAACCAGGGACGTTGGTCAAATATTTTCCACACGTTATGTTGTCGTATGTAGGAACCCTTGATTTCCACGAAAAACTACTTGCACCACATACTTTCAGTCTTACATACACTACCGTAAACCGGGGTTACTTTGACAATTTTCGGGGCTACTTTGACTATTCAAAATATGAGTTTTTTGGTTATCTGGTAAATAAACAGATAATCTGAGCCGAGTATTTTAAATAATTCCATTTAGCCTTATAGGTAATGTTTGAAACTTTCGTCAGTAAACAATATAAAAACCAAAATTTTGAGTGGTCAAACTTACCCCGCAATGTCAAAGTTTACGGTACTCTAGTTCTGCTTCGTAGTCAATTATTGTTTTTTTAAGGCCGTAATTAGAAATGATGGTTTATCACGGGAAAACTTGACTTGCTGGATTTGAACACACGTTAATGGAGCCTACGATTTTTCGCCGAAATAATTCTGCATAGGTTTGTTTCATTGCTTTATTTGCACATCTGCAGCCTTGCTTCATGGTCAGTGATTGGACGTCTTAACGCTGACGTGCCTTGGGGTTTACTGGCAGATAACGAGACTTGTGAAGTTGTAGTAACGTTGTTTTGATTGGCAGAGTCAAATGAGAGACATCACTTCAAAAATAAACGTTGCCAATAACCATGAAGTAGAACTGCAGAACCGGTTTCAAATTTCAGCGTTTGGTGTGTAGTAACGGCGGAGCTATAAGAGCCAGAGTGCCACGCTCGACGAGAAGCATATCGCCTCTATTTACTGCGCGTTGTAGTCTTGTTCGTATGGATCTTTACGCGGTGACCCTAAAATGTAATTTTGGTTTAGTGTGAAGCAAAGGCCAACGCACGACTCTCGTTTTGCTAATTTACAAATTCAGGAAGTGTTTTCGAAGCAGTCTAAAAAAAACCTTGTTAGCTATTTTGATATGCTCGAAAATCATGTTTATAACACGCGCATTGAATTTCTAAAACCATAGAAGCGTAGTTTCAAGTATGTGATATTTTCGTAGATAAACATAATGTGAATAAATTAAAGGGCGCGGTGTACTGCAATTTTATTCACCATGTTTTTATTTTTTTTTATTTGTACCAGATATTTTTTTTCTCTTATTTTAGACACAAGATGTGTTTTATCTCTCGTAGTTTTCGCGTAATAGCGTGTTAAAGTAAAAATTTGCATGTTTCCGTTTTAAGGACTACACTAAAACCAACTGACATACCGAACTGAAAAAATTCACAGCGGATAAAGACGTCGCAGGCTAGGTACAATTTCACGTGCATAAAAACAAAGAATTAAAACTTTTTGTGTATTTAAATAAAAATGCAAAAATTTAAAATAAAAATTTTGAAAATTCTATATTATTTTAAAAAATACAGAAATTTTTATTTTGTGATTTAACCTAACTGAACTTGTAGCCTACGACATCGTTATTCACTTTAAATTTTTGTTCAGTTTGGTAAGTGAGTTGGTTTTTGTGTCGTCCTTAAAACGTAAAGATGAAAATGTTGGCTATAACGAGCCATTACGTAAAAACTATGCGAGATAAATAATTTTTACTAGAGGAAAATTTGGTCATATTTTGTGTCTAAAACGAGAAAAAAAAAATAACCGGTACAAAATGGTGATGAAAATTGCTGTAGACCTCGCCCTTTTTAGCGGTTCCGTGTGAAAAATAATATGCGTGAGGCATTGCATCACCGTCCATAAGGACTTTTCTTACGTCATTGTTCAGGACTTTCCAGCTGTTTCGTCTCTACGCATATAAACATTGTCTGTAATTATTTCTCCCGCTTTCATTTCCTATGTTAGCTTACGAGACACAAGGGCGCTTTTTTTTTTGTTTTGATCACAGGGCTTTGTGATATTATTTTTTACCCTCCAAATGTCTCTGTGTGTTTGTTTCTCTTATTCCGCTCGCGTCTTCTGCTAATTATTCAAAGAGTGTTTCATGTCGTGTACATTTTTTTTGACGTGACGGTTTTTTTGCCCTATCCTTGATATAATAATAATAGTAATAAAGAACAGAGAAATTTTTTTCCAACCTTTGAATTTCACGAGATCCATGTCATAAAGTATTTTAATACAATTTCCTGTTAACGTGCGTTTGTCGGAGATGATCTATCAGCTTATTGATAACTGATTGATAACGTTGCTCAAGTACAGCGGCGACCAAAAATCTTATGATTGAAATGGTATAGGCCTACAGTAAGTGATATAAAAGTTACCATTTATTACTTGAATCAGTAAGTTTCCTATACGCAGTTGCGATAAGCAAGCATAGTAGACGAGAGCTGCATTCCAATTTAGGGAACTTAATTTTTATATAGGCCTATATAATTGTCAAGGGTATACAGGCCTACACGTTCATGTACGATTTGACGCAAAACAGAAATACTATGACCGGTGTTGTACAAGGTCTGAAACTAGCACCAATATAGTGTCCCTTCCTGGGTGATGCTTATTGGCACTTACGGGCTTCTCCTACCACGCTCTTCAAATGCGTTGCAGCGTGTTCGTAAATACTTATTTTGTACGAAACTATTTTATATGTAAAACACAGTTCGGACAAGGACGGATTGTCATTGTTATGATACCATGTTCATTAAAAGCACTGTTGCTAAGTCTCCCAACATAGCTAAAAACGACCTTTTCATGCTGACGTACTGTAACTTCAAAATGTACTTACCGGATTTACGTTAAACTTAGCTAGAAACGTCCATTGAACTTTGCTACAGACTTTCCGCAATTAAAATTAAATGTTCACCGTTTAAAGATGTCCAAGTGGGAAAAAATTGTAAATTTTATATTTCAATAAAATGGAGTTAGTTTTGTAGTCCTTACTTAGGATTTTCCTCTTACAAAAAAAAATAGCTCAGCCAGTTTTCCGATAGTGGCACTTCCAAGTCAAAATCTGCACGTTTTTGGTTCCTATAAGCCGTAAAAACCAATGAACATAAATAAATTTAAAAAAATTCACGCTGAATCTTTCATGTCTAGAGCTACTGCTGGACATGTTTTAAAATCCATTGCAAAATATTTTTGTGTTTTAAAAAAAATCTGAAATTTTTAATTTTTTTTGCTTCTTCTATAGATTTAAACCCGCACTCCGAGTTAAGACAAGGAGTCCGGGGCCCCTTCCCCTGCAAATTCTGGATTTAACGGTGCTAAATTGTTAAATTTAAGGCATTACTTTACCAAAAAAATAGAACATTCCTCTTTAAGAAATTGTAGTATTTAAAGGATGTATTATGCTTTAAAAGGTTAAGGGTGGCCACGTCCCCCGCTCCCTCCCCCTGGATTCGCCATCCCCCTAATGCAGACACACGTGTTTCAGAATCTCATCATCCCGTACAGAGTTGAGCTGAGTCTGGAGGTATTTTCTTCAGTTGTAGTTCCGGAACTTGTGATATAAAGAAGGTATCGTGTGTAGTTCTCGAGATGGGTGTAGATTCTAGCATCGCATCGTCCCTGTATCTTGCCCCAGTGTGTACAGGAGCTCGGCCGGTGTAAAACGCCCGCTCGTTAAAAGTTTTTAACTAGATGGAGCGTACTTTTCCCTCCACTGCGAACGCAAGGGTTCGAATTCCAAGAGCAGGAAACATCTCTGGTTTACCTGCCTTGTCTGCGGTGTGGGATGCCACAAACAGGCATGCGTGTAGGCCTGCGGCAGATACATTCACGAGAGTTTTGTCCGGGAAGTTTTTCATCAGCTTGAAGTCCAAGACGTAAAAGACTCTCGTTTACTTCTGAGCATCTTCCTGCTTAGAACAACCCAGCTTCCGTAATGTTAGTTCTTGAGCATCATCAGGGTCGCTACGGGTCTGGAAAACAGGAGGGGAAAAACTCGAAAAGTTCGGTATTTCGAAAGTTGTCAGGGAAATCCGGGAAGTCATGTAAATTGCTTCTGGTTCCCGGAAATTTGAATGTGTAGTAAAAGCATACGGCCTAGAGATTCGACTTTCCTGGAAAGTCGTAAACGTGGACGTTTGTAGTATTTTCACATTTTTTCAATATTTGACGGAAAAGAATAATTAATTTTTTAACTTAGAAAAGTTGGGACGTAGAATACAGCTGTTATGGTTTCCGATAAATTGCTTTACGAGGTTACAGTAATTATGCGTATTTGAATATAATTTGGAATATGAGGGTACCTGAAACGTTAGTGATCAAAAACCATTTGTGATCATCTTTTCTAACTATATTTTAACATCTAATAGGTCAACCTCGTAATATTGTTGATTAATACATAGTGCACTGTAATTTGTTTGTAGATTTACAGATTGTTTCTCTGAAACTTTATGCTACGACACTTGAATAGTGCAAACATATCAAGGGGAATTCCACAATTTTTTTTTTTTCATGAAATGTGTGAAGGTTATGTTGTATTTGAAAGAAGTAAGAATTATTGATCATTCTTAGAGCCATTCATTTTTGGTGAAAATAATTCTGCAACAATTTGTTTCAATGCCTTATGTGCTCATCTGTTCCTCTGATTCATGGTCAACGATTGGAAGGTTTTTATCTTTCGGCTTCTCGGGATCCTACCCGCAAATACGCAGACGTATTGTGTCGCGGTAACATTGTTCTGGTTGGAGCAGTCAAATGAGCCACGCCTTTGCCCTGTTATATTCTGCCAATAACCACGAACCAGAGTTGCAGGTGTGCACGTAAGGGATTAAAACAAATTGTTGCAAAATTATTTTCACATAAAATTACTGGCTTTACTAATAGTAATCACGTGTATGTGTTCGCACGGCGTGTAAGGAAATATCCCGAACGTCTGAGGGAGGGTATACTATAGTGGAAAAGTAGGCATTATGTGGGACACTTTGAAGCCAATTGAAAGGGAGTTATGAACACCTGAAAATCGCATTAAAAATTTTAATTTTAGCAAAATACCGAGAAAAAAAAACTTGGAGTTAGTTACGGTTCTTCGGGCATTGTCAAGTGTATTTGAGATCTTAAACCCGTAAAAAAATAACCCCAAACCTTTTCCCATTCACGTCGTGAATATAACAGATATGTTCATCGTTTATTCTTCATGAAATTTCTTCACCGCGATGTTTTTTTTTTTTTAACAATTATTGTTGTCTGAGCATTGCATTGCAACATAATTCTGGTATGCTGGAAGTGAGAGAGTGTAGAATAATGCGAGTGTTTCTGATGGGGTCAGATATTCAGTGGTGTAGCCATGGTTTGTGGGAAAAGGAGGGGGGAGGGGTTAACCTGAGAATAGAATAACAAACACCGACAACCCCTTTAAAACGACGTGGACCGAGGGTCCTCTCCCGTGAAAAAATTGCTTTTCGAGTTGAAAAACAGTGCTAATTTGGCAGTTTTTCGTAACGAAACATTGAATATTATACTGGCCAATATTAATAATAATAATATTGCAATATCATTTTTTTTAACTTTTTTTTGTTGTTGTTTTGGGGAGGGGGGTTGAAAAACCCCAACCCCCACCCCGCGGCTACGTCACTGGATATATTTAACTGTGTGTGTGGAATTATTAAAAGCTGATAATTCTAACGGAAATCTACACTTTTTTGAAATTCAATATATAAAAATACCAAGCAATAATCGTACCAACTTTCAAGAGATGTTTACTCAGATTGATGCATTTGTGAAGTATGATCTCTCGCGCCGCAATTAAGAGTATGAGATTTCAACGTAAGCGGTTGTTCTTTATTTAGATGTACGTTACTCGAGAAACATTTTTGCTCAGAAAGTTGGCAAACGTTATCGCCTAGGATTAGTTTTGGTTTCAAGAAAGCATCAATATTTAAAGTGATGCTGTTAGCGGTGAATGGTGTGCGAGGTTGTGACGAAGGCTGTGTTGTTGTTGCAGGGCGGGGAGCGAGTGGTGTGGGAGTACCACCACGTGACCTTGACCCGCGTCCCCGGCTATGGCTTCGGCATCGCGGTCAGCGGCGGCAGGGACAACCCTCACTTCACCAACGGCGACCCTTCCATCGCCATCTCGGACGTGCTCAAGGCTGGTCCTGCAGAGGGCAAGCTGCAGTGAGTACTCTCGCTATCATGTTATCTCGACAGTAGGGTAGGTCAAAGTTGATCGAGTTTGAAATGTTACCCCAGGTAAGTTTACCCGTGTTCGAAATTTCAACTGAGGACTTCTCGATCAACTACCAAAACTAACAGTATATTTAAATGTGTAAAGGATGCATTTAGCAAAATATGTATCTTTTAGACAATATGTGGGCATTTTTTTTGCTTCCTTTCATCTTGAAACCTCGAATATCATTGCAGGCGGTTATAAAATCCTGGTAACCGTCAAAACCTGGTCACGTGTCTAGATAACCTACCCTACTCTAGCGAGCGACTTGTCTGTCTGCCTCAGCCGTATTGTATCCACTGGTCTTGATGTTGCCAAGTCTCAGCGTCTAGGAATTATACCAGCAAATCACAGATCTGTGGTTAGGAACCCCTGTTTTTCGCGAAAAGAATTTTGCCCCAGTTTGCTTCAGTGCCTTACGCGTACATCTGCAATTCTGCTTCATGGTTATTGGCAGCGTGTCTGTGTGATGAGCCGTATCCCGTTTGACTGAGCCAATTACAATCACGTTCCCTGCAATAACACACGTCTGGGATTTGCCGGTAGAATCCCTAGGCTCGTGTAAAATATCCAATCACTGACCACGAAGCAGAAATGTAGATGTGCACGTATGGCACCGAAACGAAGTGGATCTAAAATTGTTTTCACAAAAAAAAAAAAAAAAAAACTGGGAGCTTTATTAATTGAGGTTAAGTCAAGTGCATCCCGTTCAGACACATATTTATTTTTCGTTTTTGTAGTTGAAATAATTGTATTATTTGAACCAGTATGAAGCTTATTTACAAACGCCTACAAATATTGCTACCGGTGTGTTCATTGTCACGGAAATAGTACAATAAGAATTCTTAATTTGTGAATTGCAAGACAAGGCGTACACAACCAAATGTGTGTTTACACATTTCCAATCGACCTATTACTTTTCGTTAGCAAAATTTTTGTTGTCGAATTCAATTTTGTCACACAGCGTGCATATTTTTATTGGTCATAAAATTAATATTGTTCTTTTTCGTGGTCATAAAATTAATATTGCTCTTTTTCGTGTTTTGCTCAGGTAACAATATTTTCTGCTTCGTAAAGACATGTTTGATTAGGATATTATTTTTATTGGCCTAAGTAACTACCCCATGCATTGTTTTAAGTATTTCGCCACACGGAATTGATATGATCTCGTACACCTGTGCTTTGAGGAATTGTCGTTACGCTCGTGCAGATACTCGACTTGCCGACCAGGGCTAATAATAGAAATAAACTGATACGAATATAATAAGGTATGTAGTGTTCTATGTCGGGCAACTGGTTACTATCCGGTGAACAGGAAGAACCGGTTTTGTGCAGCACGCAATTCTACGTACGGACAGTCCAGGGAGATAATCTCATCACAGCAGAAATATTCAGCAACTGATACGGCCAGTTTGCTTCCAGTAAAATTGCCGTGAGGCTTCGCTTCTAGTAAAATTGGGGACTTTAATTCTAAACCGTGCTAACGCCAAACTGTAAGAAATATCAACAAGAGGTCATTTTCGTTGAATCGGTTACTAATCAATATACACACTCTAAATCTAAATTAGTGAATATTCACTGATCCACGCTGATAGATGGAGCAGTTTCAACAATTTGAATCAGTGAACGTAGTCACTGTTTAATTTCTGAATATTCACTGATTTCCTTCACGAGTGCCTACAACTCACAAGTGAATCAGTGAATATTCACCGGTTTTTTAGTTGTTTTCAAAGAACAGTTTTCACGTATTGAATCAGTGAAAATGTCTGGAAAATCTGTGGCCATTCACTAAATAACTTGTGGAATGTTGGCACTCTATCGGAATCAGTGAATAGTCGCCGATTTCACAGTGGTTTCTAACTGATTCAGTTTGTTGAAACTGCTCCATCCATCGGCGTGAATCAGTGAGTATTCACTAATTCAGATTTAGAGCGCAATAATTTAACTGTGATTAGTAACATATTTCGGATTGAAATAAGTGCACACAATGAAGATATTATCTTTTTTTGCTAATTCTTAGATTTTGGAGTTAGCAATTTGGAATTCAGACCCCCAATTGCTGTAAGGCCTGGTTGGTAATTGTAAATTACAATTCCGCAAGTACGCATTAAAAATTTGAATCAGTCATTTAATAAAGGGCTGAACGTCATTGTTTTTTCAGAGTGAAATTTCTCCACTTGTGGTGGCTATTTGTAAGGTAGACATTTCATTCAGTAATGTAGGTGCTCCATTCTATGACATATAACACAGATATCAGAATGTTTAAAATTGGGTTCAGTTTTGAAATGGCTCGTTTCCAGGAGTGTTACAAGTGTGCTTGCTTTTGTTTTGTATGTATAATGTCGTGTGTTATATACCATTTAATAACCTCTGCTTTGGTATAGGTCATTCGGGATAAAATTATATTTTTTGAAACCCAAGTTACTTTTTTTTTCTTTCTGTTAAATTATATTTTCCTGCCACATTTTTATAGAAACAAAATGTCTACGTAACAATACGCGTATAAAATGTGCCGCTGTCAACGGTTACATCTGACGTCAGAACATATTTTTTTATTATTATTATTTCAGGCAAGGTTTTCTTCCAGTATGGTAACATTATCTCGAACCATCTATATATTGTTTATGTAACATATTTTCAACTTTAAAGTCACATATTAGCTTCACTCTCAACATAGTTACTTTTAAAATGTCTCAGTTCTATGATTTCAAAAATTTTTACAGCTGTGTATATTTTCAGGCTCGTTTAAACAATTAATAGATAGATTATGTTCCTCCAAAAGACTCTAACGAACGTGTAATATTAAACAGACACATAATTGGTTTAAAAAAAGTAGGTGTTTGTCTTCTATAAAATTTATTTTCATGAGATTGAGCTCTTTGTCATATGGCCGATTCAATTATAAGAATCACTCGCAATGTAAGACCGCTTTTCTTCTGTCGTTCCTGTGCCACCCAGAAACAATACGTTTATATTAATGCAGCGATACAAAAACGAAGACATGACTAGACTTTTCAGTTCCAGCTCGTTCTACAACCCGCGCTAAAGGAGTAATATTTTTCCCCCCTCAGTTTTTCCCGCTCTTCGTGAAATGTCGATTTTGTTTTCCCACCGTTCTCTCCTATCCTGTGTTTTTTTTCCCTGCCTGGTATTTTCCTTGATAAATTGGCCGTTCCTAAAAGAGACGCGGGGTCGTTAGCAGAGCGAGCATTCCAGCCCCTACCCCGTGGCGTCGAGGTGCGCAGAGGCAATATCCATATATGAATTTTTGCTGCCCGACAAATTAAACACACTCTCGTGTAAAAAAAAAATGGTATTCCATTTAGGCGGTTCCGCTACATTTATAGAACTTTATGGCTGCTGATGGTTTAAGCACGTTATTTTTCTATCTCGCCTCTGCTTCCGCCCGCGGTAGGTCACAAGTTTTTGGTAACTCTGGAAGTAGGTGGGAGGGTTGGACTGAGTGGAGGGGGGAACGGTGTCGTGGTCAGGCCACTCGCCTCCCACAACGGCGATTCTAATTTGTTTCCTGATGGGGTTATTCCCGATTTGCGTATGTGGGAAACATGTCGAACTTTGCCAGATTATCTCGGGGCACTCACATCCCTCCCGTCCTTGCATTCTTTCGCTGCTCCATCCTCATCTCATCGCTCAGGACCTCGATGCTAAGCGTTCAGTGTCTTGCGTACACATCTGCAGCTCTTCAACAAATATGTGCTCCGGTTTAAAAAGGAAAAAAATAATTTTTTTTTGGAAAAAAGTGTGAACAGGCCTTAGGCCATGGTGGTCTCCTTTCCTAGTTCCTGTCCTAGTGTAAAGTTGTAGGTGACCGTCCTTAAGGGTTGGTTCACAGTTAAAAAACATAATGTCAGGAAGTATAGCATAACAGTAGAAAGTGTACACGACCCGAAGCATTGTGCAAAATTAATTCTCGTTTTCTTATTGTTAAGTTTAGCCAGTGTCAGTTTTCGATGAATCTGGTCGGAGCTTTCGTTGCGTCATAGAATAGCCTACATCCGATGGCCATTTCAGTGTACTTGAAGTAGAATCGTATTAGGAGAAAATAGGATATTTAGAAAAAAAACCCCAGTAAACTGTCCTTGTTCTCGTTGTTTCTTCTTCGTGTATTTTGGACGTTTGAACAACATGGCGGACATCCAGACAATCCTTTACTCTGGTTGTTTGCTGTTTAATGCCTCAACACAACAAAATAAATATTACCACTTCCTGTGTCAGAGTTGAGCGCTAGTTGGCGCTACAGCCACTGACACGCTGGTTTTCGTGGTCTTTGGTAGGGACAGCAAAATCTCGCGAATTCAGTGACCTACAAGCTAGAATCTATAGTTCTATGCATACTGTTACAAAGTTTAACCTGGAAAGGAAAAGATAAATAAGCCAGAGATGAAAGGTAACAAGAGTTTATTAGAATAGAGAACAAGGAAATACAGCAATACAGAAATAGAGGCGAGTGGAAGGGTTAGGGTAAGGCGAGACAGGAGATAGGTAAAGGATCGCTCTCCTTCCCTAGTCCAACAGGAACTCACCGCTCGTGCCGCCGTTGGAGATAGCTCTCTAGTCAGAGGGTCGCACCCAGACTCGAACCCAGAGTCCCCAGGTGCGGTCGCCGCCCGAGCAGAAGACTCTCTCGTCGACTCTCTTCTCCAACTCCAACTCCCCTCGGTGTCTCGATGTCTATACCATTCTTCGCACCCCCACCCGGCCGTCAAAATCCTCTCCTT
>PNEQ01000468.1:69266-84719 GCA_003012365.1 Medauroidea extradentata
AAGTGTTAAGACCCACTTAACTCCTCGAGTCATCGGATTCCTGGGATACCACGGTTGCCGCAATCCGCCACTTTTTGGTGACTTGTTGATTACCCAGCACCCACTTACTGCCGTCCTGCGACGCCACTGACGCCGCGGGGTTGTGCAATCGTCTTCCTACTCTTCCGCGACGCCACCGACGCCGCGGGATTGCGACACCGTAACATCACCCAAGCCCCGACCATTTGTCCACTAGCTGCTACTCATTGGAACAGCAGACAGTGAACGAATATGTTCACGAGTATGTACAGTACAATGTATTCTAACCTGCAGGTAATTGAATTCGCGAAATTTTCCTGTCCCTAGTCATTGGTATACGGCAGGGCGTTCACACGAGTGCACAGTTCTCGGTGACTTGTGCCCTACCTACCAAGAACAGTCGAGCCGCCACGTTGTCTCTTGTGAACCCAGCCTAATGCTTCAGCAGGTCAATGTTGTCATCTGCTGGAAGGGCGGACGAAGGCAGAGTGTGGCAAGGTAAGCCTCGCCCACGTGTTTCTATCCACCTGCCGGTGTCTCGGTGTCGTGTTTCTACCCCCAGGGGAGTTGTTTTTCATCGGGGCAGCCTGCTCGTCGCGGGCACCGCCAGTTAATTGAGGGGAGGGTTGGAGTTGTTGGTGAAGGGGGTCGGGGAGAGGAAATCCAATCAGTTCGATGGCCTCTTCAGAAGGGTTGGACGACGACAGGGGCGCGCGAACAGTATCTCGTCGAGCAGGGCGGGAGGAAGTACGACGAGCAGACCGGAAAGCGAATTAAATAAGGGCGTGGTGAAAAAAAAATAGAGGCCATTGATGCGCGGAAGGCAGGCTGAAGCTGAGTGATTCGATTGGACGCAGGGAGAGACTAAGTAAATATAAATTACATTTCAAACTTCCCGAGACGATATCGAATGACTTCGAACGTACTCCTGGTGTTTCTGTGAATATCACGTCCTGTTTTGTGTAACTTAAGGGCGTTCACGTGGCAAAAATTCAAAATTTTATATTTGCTTGGCATAATGTTAGTTTTATAGACGTTACTTGTGACTACATTTTACACTTGTAGAAATATTTTAGCTCTCATAGTTCTCCCATGGCGGCACGTTAAAGTCAGAATTTGCAAGTTACAGGAACATAGGTTTAACAAAAACCAAGTGACTTACTCGAATGAAATAATTTACACTGAAATTATATATAATGGGCTATATGCTAAAAGATTTAAAAACACAGAATGGAATTTCTTTGTACTTTTAAAAAAAATTCGAAAATGACGAAAATTTACCTCATTTGTTGCAATTTAAAAAAAAAAAAAAGACAAAATGACTTTGTTTTGTGTTTTTAAATATTTTAGCATAGTGCCTATTATATCTAATTTCAGTGTAAATTATTTCATTCGAGTAAGTTACATGGTTTTTGTTAAACCTATGTTCCTGTAACTTGCATATTCTGACTTTGACGTGCCGCTATGAGAAAACTATGAGAGCTAAAAAATTTCTACAAGTGTAAAATGTAGTCACAAGTAACGTCTATAAAACTAACACTATCCCAAGCAAATATAAAATGTTTAATTTTTTCCACGTGAACAACCTGAAAGGGGAAGTATTGCTGCCTTTTCAGATTCATTTCTGAACATCGGTTATAGCGTTCAATATTTTCTGATAGACACTCTGATGTCACTGACAATTGTATGCTGGTTCTGTTGCGACATCTGAAACCGTTCAAAGTATTTAACCGATATTCTACTCGGTACGTTTCTACAAGATAAACTAATAAACGCATTTAATCAATACGAACTGTAAAAATAAATCGCAGTATTTCTGTGCTTGAATGTAGCCAGAATTCTAGTGATGAAACTCAGATACATTTTATTTATATATAAAAAAAAAAAAAACGAGTTGCCAGCTGTCCTTTCCCCCTTCAGTAATTTTTGAGTTCTTTGAGCGATTAAACTGTCATCATTTTTAGAACTGCTAATTTTTTTGTGAAAAGAATTTTGCACCAATTTGTTTCGTTTTAATACCTTACACATCTGCAGCTGTACTTCGTGGTTAATGATTGGTTGTTTTAACTAGGGATTATACCCACAAATCACATACGTGTGATGTCTCAATAACATTTTTCTGATTGGTTCAGTTAAATAAGCGACACCTCTGCACAAATTCATGTTATCCAATAACCATGAAGCCGAGTTGCAGATGTGTACGTAAGACACTGAAGCAAATTGCTCCTAGTTTTTTTTTCGCCATGAATCAGCGGCCCTGTGAATGGTGGAAGGGTGTTTATGGTCCATCTTGTAGACACGCCATTAGACGCTTATGAAAATTCACTCGCTGGAGTAGGGTAGGTTATTTAAGTCACTTATATACAGTTATATACATTGATATACAGTTATGTACATTAATATACAGTTATATACAGTGCTATTCAGTTATATACAGTTTTAAAGAGTCATATACAGTTATATACACCAGGATTTGATAACTGCCTGAAATGCTAGTCAAGGTTTTAAAATAACGGGAATTAAAAAAAAAATCCGATTGTAGTCTACTTGATAAATATTTTGCTAAATGCTACATGCACAGTGCATTCTTTACACATATTATATCTACAGGATGTATCAGTATAGAGGTTACAAACTTTCAGGAGAGATAATACACCCAGACGATGGGAAATCACACAGCAATACATGGTTGGAAACACTTTCCTGGCGCCGTAGTGACGACATAAAACACAAGAAAGAAAGGACACGAAACGCAGGAGAAAACACGTTTAATATTCTTAATACACCAAATATTGAGAAAAAGAACGTAAAGAGACATCGATCATCATCACCAGCCAAAGACTTCGCAGCATTTTTGCTGAATTAGGATTAATAAACACTTCTCTCCTCTTCTTCGTGTTCTTTCGTTCTTGTGTTTTGTGACGTCACTACCGCGCCGGGAAAGTGTTTCCGACGATGCATTGCTGTGTGATTTCCCATCGTCAAGGTGCACTCTATCCCTCCTGATAGTTTGTAACCGCTCAACTGATACATACTGTATATTTAATTATAATAATAGTTTTAGTAGTTGACCGAGATGCCACCAGTTGAGATTTCGAACACGGGTAAACTTACTTTGGGGTGAAATTTCATACGCCAAAAACTTTAAATTTCGATTGACCTACCCTACCCTCGTGAATTTTCATAAGTCCTTATGTTTCTTAGGAAATGAATAGTTCGCGAGTTCAATTACCTGCATGCTAGACTCCATTGTACTATGCACAATCGAGCCGCGACTATTTGTCAACTAACTGCTACTCAGTGGAACAGCAGACAATGAACGAATATACGGGGCTTGAGTATGCATAGTATAACGGATTCTAGCAGACAGGTATTTGAATTCGCGAAATTTTCCGGTCCCTAGTAATAATCCACTGTCCTATGCATACTCGAGCCCGTCCATTCGTTCATTGTCTGTTGTTCCGCTGAGTAGCAGCTAATGGACAAATGGTCGGGGCTTGAGTATGCACAGGATAGTGCATTCTAACATGCAGGTCATTGAATCCGCGAATTTTTCCGGGCTCTGCCTGTAACTGTTTAAATGACAGCGGTTGTTGACATTGTCGCCCAGTAGTCGTGGTGCGGATGTGAAGTGACTTGTCAGAGGACTCTCCACGCCTGTCTGGAGACTGCCGATGTGGAAATCAAGTAGTCGCGCCTCCAGACTCATATCGACGCCTTGCCTTGTCGTGCTAGGCTCGGCTCCTTATCCAGCGCAGCTGCCCCATTCGACGCACGTACCAGCGAACTGCGGGGCCTCGTGCTGTGGCAGGAGGGTTGATGGGGGGACGGGGGTTGTTCGCGCCCAGAATGTGGAGCAGGGAAGCTGTGGCTTCCACCCCACCTATCTTCCCTCCTTGTTCTCTTCTTCCTTTCTTGTTCCTTCTGCCGAGTGCGTCGCATACTACTTTCCCAACCACCACCGCACATTGTTGCCACGTACGTGGTTTCCACACTGTCTGGTGGTTTGTGATCCCCACACCGGATGTAATTCATTCCCTCACTAGGGAGTATACTACGTATACAGAAGCGAAATGTCGTGGGGGGTTTCTGGTGTGTATCGGCAGGACATGTTCAGTGACTGGCAGGTACTCCACTTTCCTATGCATTCTCGAGTCTCAGTTGTGTGTGCATCAGCTGTTGCCCCATTGAGACGACGTAAGACGGGATATGATCCTCGTTTACTTACATTTCTGTTATTTAATAAGCATATTTATCAAACTTTTGTTTTATAACGGGAAAAGTTGGCAGTCTGCTATAGGGTGGCCACCCACCTAGAAAACCTGGAATTATCAGGGAAATTGTGGTCACCTGGAAATATCAGGGAAATGTCAGGGAATTTTTGGTTCATCTGAGACATTTCAGGAAATTTTCTTGCCTCGTTCTTTTTGAGCTTCCACAAAAACCATAGGAATGCATATAATGGAGTTTTAAGAGCATTATAACATTTTTATTGAAAAAATTACCGTTATGTAGGTGTAATTATACTCCATTGTCAAGTTCGTAGTTATTTCTGCTGAATGTTTTGTCAAGTTCACTGACTGTAGTGTCAGAAAGGACGTAAAATATTTTTCTTTATTGGAAAAAGTGTTGAATAAAATGTCGAAATGTTGTTTTCATGCTTGTAAACATTAGAAAAATGTTTGGTTTTCTATCAAGGAAATCAGGGAAAAGTCAGGGAATTTTCATTGTTGCAATGAGTGGCCACTCTGGCTAGGCTACAATATAACATGTCCACATCTGACGCTATTCTTTCATTATTTGCGTGTCCCCACATGACTGGGCCAATCATAACTCTGATGCGCTACTGAATATTTGTGATTCTTCTTTAGTGAAACATGGTGGCACAAACATTCTTGCGATTTTACTCGATCCCTAACTACGGTTAGAGATGATGGTATATCGCGGGAAAACTTTGACTCTTTGATGGATTTCAACACACGTTCAGCTCACCAGAAGATGGTTGGCTTTAGCTTGTACTTGGAACTGTTGCCCTATTTGACTGAACGAATAAGAATCCCGCTATTGTAATATTTGATGCCTGTTATTGGTCTGCTGGCAGCTACGTTGTGTCAGACGTATGTCACCCTATCATATATGTTGCAAGAAACATTACTGCGTTTTCTAGGATTTGGTGGCACAAAACATCTTCGCGATGTACCATCATCTCTAACTATGATCCAATTATTTTTGCAGTATATATATTTCCGCGCTTTTTAAGGCTGGCGTCTTAAGGGCGCGGTCTACCGCAATTTTCATCACCATTTTTTTTATTTTTTTTTGTACCAAATATTTTTTTCCCCCTTATTTAAGACACAAAATGTGACTAAATTTTGCTCTTGTGAAATTTTTTTTATCTCTCACAGTTTTCGCGTAATGGCTTGTTAAAGTCATATTTTTTGCATGTTTCCGTTTTAACGACTACACTAAAACCAACTGATTTACCAAACTCAAAAAAATCACAGTGGATAAAGAAATTGCAGGCTACAATGACATGCTCATAAAATTAAAGAATACAAATTATTTGAATTTTAAAAAATTGCCGAAACTAAAAATACAAATTTAAAAAGTTCAATATTTTTTTCATTTAAATACAAAACTATTTTATTTCTTATTTTATATATTATCAACGTGTAGCCTGCGACATTGTTATTCACTGTGAATTTTTTTCAATTTGGTATGACTATTGTTTTTAGTGCCGTACATAAAGTAGTAACATGGAAATGTTGCCATTTACGAGTCAGTACGCAAAAACTATGACAAAAAAAAGTTTTATAAAAGAAAAAATTATCACAATTTATGTAGAAAATACGAACACATTTTTGGTACAATTGTAAAAAAAAAAAAAATAATTATGAGGATGAAAATTGCCGTAACCGTGCATCAATCGCCATTTCGGATTATTTTTTATTTTTCTCTCTTTTTTTAATTCTAAAAATAAAAGTGTGAATTTGCGATTATAGTGAGCGGTTTTTTTTATCTCACACTACAAGCATAGCGTTAGAAGTTTTAAAGGCCATGTTCTATCATTTATACTGCTTTCGTGATAGCGACATTTTCATTCCTGAACACGAGTAGAAATGGAAAAACTGTTGCGCAGTTTTGTTAAAAATTGTTTTTACTATCGAGTCAAATTTCTCTAGACAAAAAAAATTAGCTAATTAGTTTATTACTGGGAATTTCCGTAATTGCATATCTATCTGAAACCATTGTGTATTTTGTCTTGAATAAAATTAGTAATCATAATTTTTCAACAAATTTGTGTAACGGTTTTTTGATATCTGGTCTCTTTTAGGATAAAAAAAATAATTATTGTAAAAGCAGTAGAAACAATCGATAATGGCGTTAACGTATATTTAGGCTGCAACCAGTTAGAAAATTTTTTTTAATGTAAGTTTTGTTTTGAATTACTCACGAGAACAATTTCGAAACAACAGTTTTGGTAAAAATTAGTAAAATGTTGGAAGCTATTATATATTTCCCTCTGAATTTGTAGAATACCTCTTTATTGCGTGTATACTTTGTTTAATATAAGTTTGGACAAATTTGACAGCAACTTATGGACAGATATTTTCAGTATTTTGTGATTTGTTGCACAATGCAAGACATTTTTAGCTCTAAAATGAACCTGAGATGTCCATTTCAGCATTTGTTCTGCAAAGTTTGTCTTGTGTAGTGACACAACTATCAAAATATTACAAATTATTGTCCATAAGATGTATCTAAACTTATATGAAATGGAATATAATAGCAGTTGAACTGAAGTGAAGAGATTTTGGTCAGCGCTCAACATCGAGGTCTTCATCGCTGGTGAGGTGTGACATGAGGTGAGTATGGAGCAGCGCCGGAATGAATGGGTGGGGAAACGGAGATCCCTGAGAAAACCCGCCGACCAGTGGCATCATCCGGCACGATTACCACATGCGAAAATCCGGGGACCGACCCCGCTGGGATTCGAACCCGGATCCCTAGGTAGAAGGCGATAGGCCTGACCCCTCGGCCACTACGGCCCCCAGTAGCAGTTGAAACCACTGTATATATGTACGTACATTAAATAATAACCAGTACAAAATTGCTACTAGAAGCAATGTATTTGATCGACTATAACTGTTGCATTTTGTTGCTTACAACGCTGTATGTGTGAACTATTCATTTTCTGGACTGATTGCGGCCTAAATATACTTTCAAATTCCAACTGTTATGCTTGTACCTCTAGGGAAATATAATTCACGCTGTAATCGCAAATCTTACACTTTCATCCCAGGCTAAAATAAAATATAGCGACTGATTGCTTACCTGAAGATTCCTCTGTACCCGCGATGCACGAATTCTTGGTTTTTAAGTAGTAATATTTATTTTACATCATAAATCAAAAGTGTTTGCTTGTAGAAACAATTTATGTGTATGTTTTGTAACATTTTTTGCTCTAAATTAGCTTTACGCGTTACTAATTTGAATTTGTAAACGGCGACAAAAAAAAACGGTATACCTACTAGTTTTTTCTATCATTGTTTACGAATCGCGTGTATCAAGTAATGAAAACTTAGCGCCAAAATGTTAAAGAACATGTATATTAAATTGTTTCTGCAAACAAACCTTTTTTATTTATACTTTAAAACAAATATTACTGTTTAAAAACGAAGAATTTTTACATCACGGGTATAGTCGAATCCTAACACACACGTACAACCGCCTGCATGAAGTCAAGCCTGGTTGTTAATTACATATAAGTTCAGATTTTTTCACCCTTGTTCCCCTCTCTGCAGCCGAGGGTAGATTTAAACAGGAACCGTAGTTCGAGAGGATTAACTCATAATTTCCTTCCCCTTCACCAACTCGCGCGCGGGTCTATTTAATTTCCCGCTTTCGATGTCGCCTCCACAAATCAAGCTCTTTCATGGTCGGAACTTAAATATCCTCACAGCGTACTAAAATTTTTTATTACTTGCGAGTTCTCACATTTCAGACTATACTCGAGCCACATCTGTTGCGCTGTCTTGATTACGAGCCAGTGAATGACCAATGACTGAGGTATCCAGTTTCTTGCGAAAAGATTTTTGTACCAACTTGTTTCAGTGTGTTACGTACTCATCTGCAGCTATGCTTCATTGTTATTGGATATCATGAATATGTGCAGAGGTGTTACTCATTTAACTGTGCCAATCAGAATAATATTACTGAGACACCACACGTCTGTGATTTGCGGGGAGAAAAACCCCTAGACGCTGGGAGTTAAAAACAATCACTGACCACGAATCAGGGCTAGAGGTGTGCACATAAACAGGTTGGCCACCCACCTGGAAAACCTGGAATTATCAGGGAAATTGTGGCCACCTGGAAATGCCAGGGAATTTTTTGGTCAGCCTGAGAAATTTCAGGGAATTTTCTTGCCTCGTTCATTTCGGGTTTCCGCAAAAGTCATAGGAAGGAAAATTTTGGTGTTTTGAGAGCATTATATAATTTTTATTTAAAAAAAAATTGTCTTTAAGGAGAAGCGATTATACTCCATTGTCAAGTTTGTAGTTATTTTTGCTGAATGTTTTGTCAAGTTCACTGTTAGTAGTGTTAGAAAGGACTTGAAATATTCACCCTTTATCGGAAAATTTGTTGAATAAAATGCTAAAATGTTTTTTTCGTGCTTGTGAAAATCAGAGAAATTTTTGATTTTCTGTCAGGGATATCAGGGAATTTTCTTTGTTGCAATAGTGGCCACCCTGATAAAGCATTAAAGCTAATTAGTGCATTTTTTTCGCCAAAGTCAGTGGCGCTAGTTGTCTATGTGTGCAGCAATTATATGATAATGTCCGTGGTGACTGAATATGGGTAGAGGGAGGTGGGGGTGGAATCAGCAAAATAGAATCCTAATGGTTTGGAACGTGATTTTAGTGGTTTTTGACTATTCTAGTTGGATATTTTCTGCACTGTTGGCAACGGCTGAGCCCGGCTGGTCGGTAAATCTCACCATATTGTCGTGTGCTTGGAAGTTGTTGGATAGGCTCATGTTCGTCCTCACGTTGCGCCAGATGATTTCATCTAATGGCCGTCGGAATTCTTGAACGTGGGAGTCAATTGTTTGTTCGTCGCCTTCTAGGCTGTTTGGCAGCATTCGATTAAGGTCGTTCAAGTGTGAAATTAATAATTTTATTTGAGTACGAAATTACGTCAGTTTTGTAGACGTCACTCGAGACTGCATTTTCCTCTTATGAATAATTTTTAGCATACGTTGTATTCAAATAACATGTCAAAGTCAAAATATGCATGACTACGGGCGCATGCAACCAAGGAAAACTGTCAGACTTACTGAAATGAAATAATTTACTCTAAGATTAGATGTCGCGGCCTAATGACAAAAGTTATTTAAATATGAAAGGACGCATCTTTGTATTTTTCAAAAGTTGCTGAAAATAAGGTTTTTAATGTTGAAAATTAGCGACAACTTAGGTGCACTAAAACGAATGCCGTTTTATTTCATTCAAATATTTAGTTTTTGACCAATAGCGGCATTCATCCTGATTACAACGATACCAAGTTTATAGCAACGCGAACTGTCGACTCATTGTGGTATATGTGTGCAGTAACAAGTGCGCGTCATCTTCTGCGACGCAATGATTTCTTATGCTCGCCTCTCTTATGGGAGTAGAGAGCTCAAGCGAAGTAACCTCTCCCTTCCTCGTCCTTCCTCAGACTGGAGCGCGCAGAATTTTTTTTTCTTCTGAAGAGCCCCCATATCCCGCCACGTCAGCGTGTAGCCCGTCTCAGTCTGTGGGTACTCCGGCATGCATTAGTCGCTAATAACGAAGGAGTTAGGGATTAAATGTGTCTCAAGACTAGGCCTCATACACTTGGTTGGCTGTTAGTTGGAGAAGAGGAGACATGCATCGCGGCAGAGCAGGGTTGTCTAGAGAATATGGCCGCAATTGAGGCCATATTCACACCCTGAAGTGAGCAAGAGTATAGATGGGAAGGACACAGAAAAACCAGTAGTATAAATTATGGTACTGGGAAGAGCTGTACGAGAGACACGCGCAGGGAATTATTGCAGGGAGCGCGCACTAGCCTTTATACAGTGTCTGCGACCGCGTTAGCTGCCTATTAACGCGATTCAGTGCATATTTTCCGAGTTAGTTTCATAGTAAAATGAGAGAGTGCTGATGTACACTAGTCTTGAATAGCCTTAAGAAGTTAGGACTGCATAACCTACTGTTGCGACAAACCACGGTTCCCTATTCTTTGAAGACATCCAGCTTCTGCACACGTACGTTCGGTTTGTACATAATAGCTTCGTTTCATTCAAACTTGGTGTAGCTACACCAGTGCAGTTGCACCAAAGATCCGTCTCGGTGCAAGCTGGTGTAGATACACCAGCGCCGTTGAATAAAACGATTTTTGGCGAATTTTGTACCGCTTGCATCCACTGTGTATTAATATTTGTCAAAGGACTGACCAGTAAACAAGTCCGTGAAAATAAAAGTGTAAAGGCGTTAGCAAACGACTAAAATTAATATACGTTTGTCCCAGGTGTGATTTTGAAACGTGTGTGTAGTGATTAGCACATGACGTCAACACTTAATATTTCGTATATAAGTTAAGGTGTTCTTTTATTTAATTCTGATTCTTATAATAGCACATACGAATACTTTTTAAAACTGGCATGCTTATATGCGAGAATATTTCCTTTCTAACGGAATATTGACATTAGTTGTGGCCGGAGTTTTTATTATACCGATCGTCTATATCATACAAGAAGCCCAGAATTAGTGTCCGTTTCAAACATTATTTCTATGTGCTATTGCAAGATACAAAATTCAATAAAAATGACTTACCTTAAATATGAAATGAATAGTGTTGAGGTTATAGTACTACCGTGTGTTAACCACTGCACATAAAAATTCACCTCTAACATAACAAACATTACTTTTTGTCGTTCACTATTGCTATTCCACCATCATCTACAAGAATTGTGAGAACGCTCATTTCAAATACACATTATTAACCAAATCTTGATAAACGAAACGTAACTAATTAGTTTACTACACTACATCAGCTACACTTCTTCCAGACGAGGTGTAATTTTTTCAGCAAAAATTACACTGGTGTAGCTACACCAGCTTGAATGAAACTCGTAATCACAACATGTATTCACGTCTTGTTGAATTAAACGCATTTTTTCTTGTGTAGCTACACCAGCTTCAATGAAACGAAGCTTGTGTTCAGCTTGTAGATACTATCAGTGATACCATTTTTGCTCTGTTAAAAAATTGCTTCTTACAGCGGTATTTTCTCGGTGTTGCAAATTCGAAATTTACTCATAGTTAGGTATAGTGGAAATCAGCAATAAGCTCTCGTGTCAGTGTATTTTTCAAAACAGTGTAGTGGCATGCACTTATGTGATTGGAGGATGGTTATGTAATGATTTAAATACCAAATCCCAAATAATTAATTGACAATAGTATAGTTGAACACAGAAGTTACTATTGGCCCAGTCAGATGGGGACATTCCAATAACAGAATATCATCAAATATGGCTAGAGATAATGTTTTATAGCGGGAAAATTGGACTGTTTTCTGTGTTTCAACGTACATTCAGCTTATCAAAAACTCACTAGTTTTTCCCTGTACGTGGAGCAGTTACCCTATTTGACTGAACCAATAGTAATCCCGCTATTGTAAAATTTGATGACTAGAGACCCCTATTTTTCGCGAAAATATTTTTCCTCATTTTGTTTTGGTGCCTCACGTGCACATCTGCAGTTCTGCTTCGTGGTCAGTGATTGGATATTTAAATTTACACGAGCCTTGAGATTATACCAGCAAATCACAGTCGTGAGGTGCTGCAGAACGTTATTGTAATTGTCTTAGTCGAATGGGACGGGGCTCTCCACATAGACACGCTGTCAATAACCATAAAGCATAACTGCAAATATCCACGTAAGGCACTGAAAGACAGTGGGGCAAAATTCTTTTCGCGAAAAACAGGGGTCCTCATTGATGGCTGTTATTGGTCTGCAGAAAGCTACGGAGTGTCAGATGTGTATTACCCAATCATACATGTTGAGAGAAACTACAGCGTTTTCAAGTGTATGTTGGCACAAAATATTTTCACGATATACCGTCATCTCTAGACATGGACATGCTGTAAGCTTAGCAAACAGTAAACTTTTCCTGCGATGAATCAGTGTCCTTGCTTATAGTAATATCTGACACACCTCATTTGCTGAAATAATTCAAATCGGAAAAAAATAATGAAAACTTCAAAATCGTATGTGGAAATGCTTTTGCAGGAATACTGCAAGTCACTGGAGTATTAGTATGGGGAGAAAGAAATAACGAATTCGGGAAATACGAAAAATTACAATTATTTCGTAGGTTTTACGTTTTCCGTAGTTCAACGAATTGATGTGGACTCAAACCGGTAGATTAATCCGTTACGAAGAAGTTGTAAAGCAGGAAGTAGCATTACAGAAACACGTCGCGAATGTACAAGAAATAACATCATCTCGAGTCGACGGCGACTTTCATTCCTGTGGTTTCCGCTCCGTGTTCTCTAATGAGAACTTCTTGGATTTGCGACAGGTGTTGGTAATTACTCAGTTTTCCGCCGAATGTAGCGTCTGAACTACAGCTCATTCGCTTCCTCGTTATCCTGCTCCTTTTACCCTCCGTCATCTAATAGCCGTCGTTAACGGAACTCCTGAATCTTCATCGTCTTGAGTCATCATCACGCAAACGGCCAGATAGTTTTTTTTTCCTCACGTGGTGCAGGCAGGATGAGTCCTCAAGGCCAGCTGCGAGGTAGACCTGCATCCAACTGTATCTCGGAACGTCGCGAGAAGAGTTTACCGAATGTTACCGTTAAGATCCCTTGATTTTCGTGAGCAGATTTTCGCACCACTTTTTTAGTGCCTTCCGCGCATACCTGCAACTTTGTTTTTTTTTTTTTTTGTCGTCTGATTGGATGTTTTTAACTTTTGGCGTCTAAGGATTATACCCGCAATTCACAGACGTGTGGTGTCTTCATGTTTTCCAATAACCGTGAAGCACGGCTGAAGATGCGTACGTAAGACACAAACAAGTTGGTTCGAAAATATTTCTACGAAAATCAGTAGATCTACTAATAGAGACATGAACTTTTCGCGAAAAGAAATTTGCCTCACTTTGTGTCAGTGACTTGTGTGCACGTCTGCAGACTTGCTTCACGGTCAGAGATTGGATGTTTTGACATTCATGTGTCGTGGGGTTTTACATGCAAATCACAGACGTGTGGTGTTACAGTAACCTTATTGTGATTGGTACAGTCAAATGAGAAACGTCACAGTTCAAAGGCACGCTGCCAATATCTATAAAGCAGAACTGTAGACGTGCACATAAGGCACTGGAACAAAGTGGGGCAAAATTCTTTTCGCGAAAAGTTCATGTCTCTATCTACTAATAATCTAGAAGAAGATTCCCCTAATATGTCTGACAGACAAGCGAATCTTCGGGAAAGGCATTGCCGTTGGGTAGCTCGAAGCAAGAGAAATCTATCGCAGTAATATCCTATTTCTGACCACGAAGCAGAACTGCATAGGTGCATACACATCTCTGGGTCATGTTTGTTCAAGAAATCGTCTCGCGAAAATTTAACCGAGGACTCGTAGGGTTGAAGTGACCATTTTTGAAAGCCTAGTTACATTTTTCCTTCCAGATAATTTATATTCTCCTGATACTTTTTAATATAAACAATAGTACCCCCTGTATTTGTCAAAAGCGTATGGATTGTACCGTACTCAAAAGTCAACATTTGAAGTCAAAACGAACCATATTTTAAAATAATTATCCCAGATAGAGTGTTTTTCTAAAGTGCTCAGTTTATCGTGAACTACTTATAGCTAGCTCCTGAAAAACTCGCGTTTTTTTTTGTCGCATGCGAGAATTCAAACAACAATATTTCGTGTCACTTTCTTAATTGATTTTTGCTTTATTTGTCTCCTCCTGGAAAGTGTTTAGCCAATAACAAAGAAGAAAGTAAATGGAAGCCAAATCATGTTGTTTCACCGTGTCAATGAGCAGCCAATGAACAGCTGCTGTCTGCTTGAGTACACGTATATTTTTGCAGGCTAGCCTACATTTCACTGGTCCCGCGGATTTTCCTAGTCTACCAATATCAGGTTGTCTTATGGGTAGGGGTAGGAAAATTTTGCAAATAAAAATTACCTAAATGTTAGAATCAACTATCCTATGCATACTCGAGCCCCGGTCATTATTAGAGGTACGTAAATTCCGCAGATACATTCCAGGTCAGGTTGAACACCAATAATGTATACTTCATTGTCATGTCTGTGACTTGCTGGCGGCTGTTATGAAACGCGTTTGACTACTGCAAGCCAGTAGTAAATAAGGAAATAAAGCGAAGTGCTATCGCTTGCTACCTGCTTGTACGGTTATAAGCCAATAGATAATCGATTGTGGCCAGTGGGCGTATAGGACTGACAAGTCTAGGCTGCTGCCAGATGAATCCGCGAAATTGACATACCTCTAGCCATTAGTCCACTAGCTGCTACCCAGAGGAACAGCAGACAATGGACGTTTATACGGGGCTTGGGTATACATAGTATAATGGATTCTAGCTTGCAGGTCATTGAATTCGCGAAATTTTCCAGTCCTTACTTATGGGTAGAAACACTGGAAAATCGCGAAAATGTTTAACATAGTCTCCAATAAACTGTAGTATCTCAATCGTGACACGTATGAACAGTTTTCTGGCAAATCACACACGTTCTGAGTTAAAACTGTACAGTTCTAATTGGGTCTGTTGAAGAGGGACATGGTACTTCATATAAACTATAGCCAATATAGGTGCGAAACCTTCAGTCTTATACATAGCATGTTGGAGTCTAGCAAACAATAACCTTTTCCCGCGATATACCAGTGTCTCTACTTATGGGTAGAGGCGGGGAAAAATTCGCTGGTTCACTTACCTGTAGGCTAGCCTCCAAGAATATATGTGTCCTGACGTAGACAACAGATGTGAGTAGATTACTCGCTGGCACAGTGATGTCGCATGATTGGGTCTGCATTCAGCTGCTTATCCGTAATTGGCTCACGACTATGCAGGAGGTGTCTAATGAGTCAAGAGCCAATTACAAACGTGACACTAACCTACAGTTGTTTGGATTCTAACGTGTACCCAAAACAAAAACGGCGATTTTTCGGGTCCCTACTTATGGGTACGGAAAGGAATAGTTCGAGAGTTCAATGACCGACGTGTTGGAATCCTCTGTACTATACATGCTCGAACCCGGCCATTGGTTCAATGTGTGTTGTTCCAGTGAGTAGCAGCTAACGGACAAATGGCCGGGGTTTGTGTATAAATAGGACAATGGATTCTAACACGCATGTCGTTGAACTCTCCTTACT
>PNEQ01000470.1:6419-66169 GCA_003012365.1 Medauroidea extradentata
AAATCTCCTAAATATTGGAACAAAAAATTTAATGAGGTGATGACAGAAGAAGGCTTTGAAAGATCAACAAATGACTGCTGTTTATACACCAGGGTAAATGGATACAGCTGTCTATATATTCTACTGTATGTAGATGATCTGCTCATAGTGGGATCGGATGACAATGAAGTCAAAACCCTCAAGAACAAGCTTTTTGGATTCTTTAAGATAAAGGATTTGGGAGAAGTCTCAACATATTTGGGAATTAGAATCAAAAAAGATTGACTCACTGGTACAACTGAGACATCATACTTGACTGGTATTCTGCGGAAATATGGTATGAAGGAGTGCAATCCTGCCTTGACCCCGTTAGATGCTAACTGCAAACTTGATCTTCACAACGCGAAGACTGGAGATAAAGATTTGGAGCGGAGGTGTCGTCAGCTAATAGGATGCCTGATGTACGCTGTGCTGGGAACAAGACCTGACCTTTGTTGGCCGGTATCCTTCCTAAGCAGGTATCAGAAGAATGCAAGTGTGGAGCTGTGGGCAGCCTTGAAAAGAATACTACGATACATCAAGGGGACCCTGAATTAGAGCCTTGTCTACCGGAAGAGTTCGTCAGTGATTCAAGGTCTACGTTGACGCAGACTGGGCCGGAGACATCGAAAGTAGGAAATCAGCCTCTGGCTATCTTTTCAAGATCGGAGAAGCCACAGTGTCTTGGTCATCGAGGAAACAGGTCACAGTGGCTCTGTCATCAACCGAGGCAGAATACATTGCCTTGAGTAATGTCGTCATGGAAGCATGTTTATTAAATTAACTGGTAGGTGATCTAAAGGTACCAAGTTGGTGTAACCAGGGTGTGATTATCTTTGAGGACAATCAGTCGACAATTAAAGTTGCCAATAGTTCGGAAAACAAGCGTTTGAAGCACGTGGACGTGAGGTACCATTTTGTTAGGGAGAAAATAACAGATGGGACGGTAGCGTTGCGATAATGTGTCTAATGGTAATCAATTGGCTGACAAAGGCATTAGGTCGACCATCATTTGAAAAATTGAGGCAAGGTATGGGATTGGAGTGATAAACTTGATGTGGTGCTCCACCTAGATAAATGGTAAAATGTAGCTGCTTTTATTGAGAGAGGGTGTTGTGGAACAATAAAAACAATATTGTTTCTTGTGCCTTATGGTTAAATTTAAACAACTTATAGTTTGTATGTGTAGTTCTAAATTCTAGCAATTATTGTCGTTAGGTTGGTACTGTACTGTTGTAGTATTTTTTTCTTATTTTTACAGTTTTTTGTAGTCTTCATGGCTGTAGTGCTGAACTGCTGTTGATATTAAAATGTAGCAATACTGTTTGTCTGCGTTGGTATTTGTTCCTGAAGTAGTACCCATATCATCAACACTAAGCAACACATAGAGCATAGTACCAACAACCGTTTACTTAAGCAATGCACTTTAATTCCAAGTATTAGAGGTCACACAATAGATAAAAAATATTGTTGACAACACCTCTTTTTTTAAATTTTTTTTTATTTTTATTTTAAGATGAATGAGGCATTCGTATTTCACCATTCCTGGGGTAAATTTACAGAACACAAATTCGCTTTCCTTTGGAAACAACTGTGAACAAGTTGTCAGTCGTAAAAAAAAAAAGTTAACTTTGAAGTACAGAAACATCCTCTGTCTTCGCTTCTAACTGGATTCTCTGCTCGGAGGAATTTTTCTGATACATACTGCTTGCCACTGACAACTTGCCTCTATCTCTCACTGTGTCAAACCCAGAGTACTATTATCATTATTTAATATGTGTTTGCTAAAAGCTAAAATAAAATCAAAGATAGTAAAACATGTAGCTTGGGAGAGATGCTGAAACATGTCTGTGTTTGACAGAGGACCAGAGCTACATGCATTTTTGTTCAATTTCCTTTAAGTCAAGAACAAAACAATATTTACATTACTCTTTTTTTTAAACGAGAAATGCCAGAGAAGTGTAAAGTGACTTACGTCTGTAAATTACAACCTTTTGTTCCAATTTCCTTGTGATATTATGAGATGCCTCGAACTTGGTGGCCAAACACTGATGACTACTGGATTGTCCTCCACCACAAAAATTTTTATGAACATGATGTTGCATTTGCAGAACCTGGTTGTCCAAGACATTCTCATGTTGCTTAATCATTGCGTTCACTTTTCTTCTTGGTTTCCCGACCCTCCCCCCTTCCCCCTTCTTCCCTTTCCCTCTTCCCTCCCCACCAGTTAATTTCCAAGGTAATTTTCATACTAAGGTTAACTAACATTATATTGTAAATTCTAATGACCAGCTTGTTACCAATTCATTCAAACTGCAAAAATCTGTCAATTGAAATGTTGGAGCATTCAGAGAAATTCTTGTCTCAGTATCCCCGTGCTGATACAAAGAGCATAAACTTAATCCTATTGTTGAAATGTGTGTTTTTCCAGGCTAAATCTTTGTGTGATGATGTCCCAGACAAATCCTCAAAGATGTCAACTGTTGATATGACAACACCTGAGAGGATTGAATTTGAAAACTTGTCTGCGGCAGCTCAGGATGTTGAGGAGGCACCAAGTGAGATGGACGAGGACGAGTGGACTGACAGGAACTTCGGTGCATCTGCTGCAGAAGGCTCCAGTGACTCCTCTTCAGATCTCAGGTAAACGTATTTCTGTTAACATTATTATCATTGTTGTAGAACATGTATAAAGATTTATTTTTTGTGATGTATGGGTCAGTGTAATTATTTTTGTGTATTGCAGATTATTGTTAAAACTGGATTACTTCACAGATTCTTGTGCAGTTTTCAGATTTTAACAGTTTTCTTTGGCATAACTTAAATACTTTTGGATACTGTGTATTCCTGATTTTACAAATAAGACCGCAGTACCTATATTTGACTTTGTAATATTGATACCATCATAAAACTAAAATTGACCCTTCTTAACATATTAAGAATCAGTTTATCACATGTTGTGTGTAGCTATCTCTAATGACCTTGCTGTCAGCAAAACAAAAACCTGTAAAATATAAAAAACATATTCAATGTGCATTTATTTCTTGCAGTCTATGTTGAGTCATCTCTGGCATAAAAATAATCAAAATTACAATCCAGAAGTATATATAGTAGAGTCCTGCTGATCTGAATCTCATTAATCTGAACATTTAGAAATTCCAAAGCTGTATGTGGAATAAAACAACACAGTGGAGCATCCTGTACCCATAAAATTTTATCTGAAACTTTTGTTTTCTGTATGTAATCTGAGGCATGATGGAATTGTTAGGGCAATCTTGAAGTGCATGACAAATGTCACCACGGACCTAGCACTGAACTAGCATGCAAGATTCTCGCCGATCCATTTATATTGTGGAACTTTTAAGCGGTGACCATATAATTTTATTGGTGTAAAGTCTATACATATCAAAGTTCAGTGCACTTTTCTATTTGAGTTGCACGTACATCTGGATAATACGGCAGCCTGAGAAGGCTGAATTTAGCTATGTTGGAGGATTTTGAAACAGTGTTTTAAATTAGCATGTTGGCTTGCCAAAAACATTTTGCCCATGTTCGAAGGGTTTTTTTTGTCAATAGATTGGCACAATGAGCACATACGGAATACTTTCGTAAAAAATGTATTAAGAACACATTGAAATTAAAGTAGTGCTCTTGATGTGGTTCTCACTGATTTATTTTGTGTGTGACTGGATCAATGTAGACTGAATAGGCAAAGACATGCCTAAGTGTAACATGCGATAGTAATAAACTTGTGGCTGTGCGTGTAATCTAAATGTTGCTTGAAGCACAGCGGTGGTCATTTCAAGGTCGCCCCTTTATCATAAGCACTGTATGAACGCGCGTATAATTTATTGTAGTAGCTTTAAAAAATAGTACAGAATGTACTGCCAGCTCCACTTTAAGTTTGTATGTTTTGAGAAATACTTTTTATTACCTGTTTCACATGAGAAATAAAATATATAACAGTGACTAGAAGCAAATGTCCATGCACGTCAGACGTTACACCTTTTTGTTTATCACATGCCAAGTCGGCTAGCTATCTCTTACGAGTCATGTAAATCAACCAACACGTCTTTGGCAAGGTCACTGCATACCGATGCAGCTGTTGCCTGTCGACACCGTACCTGCCTCAACCCCTTCTGGTCACAAGACGGCAAAATTCTACCGTGTGTAAGTTTACATTTGTGACCTTTCAGCATTGCTCTGAATTGTTCAATGTATATATAATTTTTAAAAATGTTGGTAAATGTTTTGTTAATATTTTTATTTTGCCATGAATGACATTAACTGTCTGCCGACTTCAGTAGAAGTAAATTGATTACTGGCACGTGTGCTTTGTACATTCTGACATATAACATTAACTTGACAGAGCGTACTCGTTGTGCACCATAGAAAAAAGGTTGCGAGATAGACTCTGCTATTCTCCATTCATTCTAACCCAAGTTTTGACGTAAAAAAAATAACATACTTCACTAGCTTCTAATAGGCTCAATTTGTGCAGCGCGCCGACGTACTATTTCCAGCCGACTAAACTGTGTACAGTTGGTTTCATAGGAAACAACAATGCGCTATCTATTAAAACAATATTGCGTGAAAATGTTGTACATGTTACCAACATACGAAAACAAAAATTACATAAAAACGTGAAAATATTATTTTCATGTGCAATTATTGTATATTACAAAATTCAATTGTAATTATCAAGTCATGACTAACAATCGTATTCAAATACTCTGGTACTGATGTAACGAAAATTTGGTACTTTATGCAGAAAAAAAGTCATCAACAAAATGAGTGATTAAACTTACTATCAAGTCCTCTTGGATTATTTTGAGCTTTGTTTTGGAAAAACCACATTTGCTAAATCACCAAACAATCTGTCGATATCACATCGCATATTTGTTTTATGAAGAATGTTATGCGAGATTTTTATTTGTGCCTTATAAACATCACCACAGTTTGTTTAGTAATGAAGAATTATATTGTTTAAAAAACTGTGCAACACGTTTTGACTGTTCACGTTCAACGTCACATAACCTAATCCGCAAATCTATGGACCATATAAACATTACCGACAAGAGGACGGAACGAAATAGCTCAACGAATTTTGGTGCGAACGAATTGGAACGGAAAATGGATATATGGAAAGACTTTGGCAGTAGCCACAACATTGATGTGTTAATGTTCAAAAATACACTGAGAAAAAATATTAGATTTGTTTGTGATATTTCTGACGAATTTTTACAGTGATAATTATTACTAAAAAAAATTTTTGGTATATTCCGAGTATTGTACAGTAAAACCTCTTTATGACGACCCATTTTATAACGACCACGTGTCTATAACAACCCGTTTTTGGGAAACCGTGACTTTTTAATTTTTTTATTTCAAATTTCATGGAAATCGGCAAAAAATAGGTTTTTGTGCGCTGTGTTGCGTTTCTAGTGGCGAGAACTGTACTGCGCGCGGCAAGCGGTGACTCATCCTTCCTCTCTCCAGCCGTAACAGTACTTTTATTTTCCTTTCCCCTCACGTGAATACCTGGCGCGCTCTACATTCTCCGCCTTTGTTCACTTTACTTCCTCTATGCCAATGTTCTCTCGGTCGCTGTTAGATACGCTACACGCTCTCTGTTTGCTCTATTATAACAACTTTATTGCGAATTTTGGTTTTCTCTTGGTTTTTATGATTTAGACTTATTATGCTTATTTTCACGATTTCAATTTGTAATTTATTTGGTTTGTGTTTGTGAACGAATATTGACGACCCACGCAGTTATTTTGGCTTTAGATTTGGTTACGATTGTTAGGTTTGATTTTAATCGACACAGGAGCCGAAATCCAAGATTGCGCGGGAGTTCGGCATCCCGAGATCAACATTGTTTACAATCTTAAAAATGATGGACAAGATCATAAATGCAGTGCAGAAGGAAGGACGCAATGCAAACGTAAAAAGACTAAGGCGTAAGATGCACGCCAATGTGGAGGAAGCTGTGCTGGAATGGTTCGGCCAACTTAGAGCACAAAACTTGCCTGTAAGCGGAGAACTTTTTTAAAAAATAGGAAACAGTTGTTCGGCCCTTAAATGTGACAGACTTTCTTTTATTGTGTGTTTGTTTAGTGTCCCGTCTATGCAGTGATAATAGTAAACAAATGATGTGCCTAATTTATCACGTTTGTTGGATATTATATCTGGTAAATTTCTTACTAGTGTAGTTGTAGTTTTTTCATGACTTTTTTCTCTTGTGTACTCTTTAATAAATTTAAACGTTTGCTCGTACAACAGCTACGACTATGCTGTTAACTAATTAATAGTACACTTTTGGTAGAGTGGAGGCCATGTCGCTACATTTTCTTTGTCCTGAACGAAATATTTTGCGCATTGACATGTAAGTTTAATATTTTAAGTGAGCGATAATGTTACGTCACAGTGCACGCCCACGATTATATTTCTGTTGGTCTCAAGGCAGAGCAAGCTGAAGCGCTGAAGAGGACAGCTGCTGTGGCTGTGGTATTGATCGGTGCATGCGCGCGCAGCCATCTCCGGCACTCCCCTCCCCCCCCTACATCTGGTCTATCCTCCCGGCCGGCCGATAACAAGCAAGCGGCGACACAGCACGTAACCTCACAGCGCGTGACTTTCTAAGCGTTCACGGCCCTGAGAGCAGAATACACTATCGCCTTTTCTTAAAAAGACGCCTGGTCATAAATGTTGTTTATAGCTTAGTTTAAATGTAAGATTTATTATTGCTTAAGATGACTGAACATGGTCTTAATGCGAAAACGGCCTATTTTGACATGTAGAGGTTCCAAATTGGTCCGAAATCTTATAACGACCACCTCTCTATAATGACCCTAATCTCGGGAACCGTGAGGGGTCATTATAAAGAGGTTTTACTGTACTTCTCTAAATACTGGCAAGTGTACCAAGAAACTAAGAAACTCGTACGTTTACAATGCGTCAGTCATTAAATAACTCGTGAATCAATCGCACAGACGTTTCGTCTGCTAACTTTAATTATAGTATGAAACATATAATGTCATAGGTTGTGTTTGCAACATGTGTTATTATTATATGTTTGTTAATATAACTTTTTTATTAGATGATGGAGTGGTAAATTTGTATTTACTCGACAGATAGCAAAGATCTATTTCTTATGCAGTTCATAGTGCATGGCAGTCAGCAGCCAATGGACATGTTTGTTTATAATTTGCTCTGTTTATAATTTGCTTTGTTTATTCTAAAACTCTGGTAAGAGTGAACGGATAATATCAGCCATAACAATGAGTTCCAATTATTCTGAAATGTATGTTTTCCAAAATGGTTCAGCTCCCAGCCATTTTTGATACAGGATGCTCAAATGTAATATATGCCATTTTTGATACAGGGTTCTCCACTGTAATGTATGTAGTAATAAACAAAAATGCAAATTAAAATTGTTTTTAATTAAATAATACAGCAATAAATTGCTACCCTTAAAAACTTACTGTGCCGGGTTAAGGCTGTTTGCAGTAAAATGAGCGTTTTTCAACATTGCCTTTTTTGAAATACTACTGGAGTTACAGAATACTCAATATTTGTGACCTCAGACATAGCTTTTGAATACCGTACAATGAACAGCATGGAAGAGTGTTACGCCTCCGAAGACTAGTGTGAACACAACCGAGAAAGCAGGTAATGATTAGAAAATCTCATGAAGGGAGACAAGAATATAAAGTGCTAGAGGAAGGGAAGCTACACAGTCTTAAGTTCTGAAGCAGGTTCACCCATGTACAGGTATATTGTCCTAAGTCATGAGCATTATGAACAGCTTCGTCAATGACATTTTGAGTGCATCACAGCCGAGACCATCCTCCTACATACTACAACAACACTTCATTATCACCAGTTGTGAGATACATATGAACCTTGGATTTTCCCTGCCCAGTTAACTGGCCAAGCAAGCCGTCAGAGAAAGGGCCAAGGCTGTCACGAAGTTCACCAACTCCAAGTGAACTGGCTTGCTGAGGCTCGCAGCCCATATGATAAATTATGGTACTGTGTTTATCTTTAAAAGTGCCAGAGGAGTACAAATTGAATGAAAGGGAAAAATAATAGAAACCAGGGCTTCGGAAGTGCTAACTTTATTGCGAACGACATTGCATATGAACTGGCACACATTAATTCATATGCTTTCTTGATTTCAGCAATTTTTCTTCTTAAAGAGTACATTGTGGGTAGAATTTTGGTTAATACGAAAATCCGATAACCTGAACAAGCCTTTGGTTCCAATTAATTTGGGTGAGAAGACTGTAATGCGTACTGTAGTGATGCTCTGATTGTCACTAAAATTTTCACAAGAATCTTTAGAGCCATGAAACTCTGAGAGAGCACAAAGTCTAATTTAAGTGGAGTTTAAATGGAAACTTGGATAATTTTTTTTCCAATATACATGTATTCTACGCGAGATGTGCTAAAAGGCCATCAGTAACCTTTTGGTTCCAGATGTTGCAGTTATAACTTTGTTGTACGTACTTATTTTTTCAGGGTTTTTATATATACTAAATACTAGCAGTCCCCCACGGCTTTGCTCGCATGTATTATTCGTAACTGAAAATATTTATTTTAATTGAAAAACATCTTTGTACACAAGATTGGTACTTCAGTCATCAAGTGTTAGAATGTCCAAGCGGCTAGTTGAACTAATTCTGCAGTAGGATAAGTAGCTATAGCTGTCCACGCGAAAAGCAGTCTTAAGTTTGTCCCTGCCACCAACAGCGACTTTGCCTGGGCCTTATTTATAGCCCTTCCAATTTGAGGTTATGGGGTAATTACAGACACCTAAGGTAGGAGGTTAATTGAATGAAAAACATCTGTTTACCCTGTGCACAACCGTTGGTGACGGTGCCGTCAATTATATATTTTCAAAATATTCACTTTAACTTTATTGCCATTATAAAGTTTCAGTAGGCATAGGTTTTGCGGAAACGTATTTGGTGCCCCAAACTTGAGATTAGTGAGATGATATATATCGTCGGTAAATGCCAAAAGTGACAGTCAAAATGAGATAAAATGATAAAAATGCTAGGAATATGTATATGTTGTTCACGAACAATTGCCCAAGTTTAAAGTCTATTCATCGTTTCGTACTGTTGTGTCACAGTATAGTAACATACCACATTTCTGTTAATATCTACAATTTAATACTGTTCTTAAACTAAATAGCATTTATGACTTAATCACTTTTGGCAGTATACCGACGATATGTCAGCTGATATTGCATAGGAACCTAAGTGGAAAGCGAACTGCAATTGTACCCCTTTTAAAGACTACATGTAAATTGCACTAATTTGATCTGCCTTGTAGTTTTTGTCTTTCAGAATTGAACGTTCGCACGCAGCTTTTAATGGAATTCGAGCCCAAAACCTCCCGGGATTTAGACCTGAGTAACAAACAACTGCGTCACGTAACGTAAAAATAATTCATGAAAATAATATTTTATTAAAATAAATAAAATATCTTTGTCCTGGGCTCATAGAGGTTGTACAACACCACATCTCGATCCGTTACTGTAGAGTGAAACTCCTGTATTGGTTGTTTCTCGCTGCACGTTCCTGCTTTTCGGATTGTCCGCCTTGAATATTGACCAACTTAGTTTTATTCTTAATAATCACGTTTCTTATAAAGAAAAAAATTACATACATATTTTTTAAAATATTTACGTAAGCATCACTCTGACGCGAACAACACTTCAATATCGCTACTGGTTAGATAGATATTGTGGGTTGATGGAAAACAAATTTTGTGCTTTATCACCCTTTTGGGTGTCGAATTTTGAAATGTTTTAAATTTACTTCTTAGACATTTGTATAAGTATCCAACTGAAGTGTAAATCACTTCGCTAGCCCGTTCAGTCAAATCAAAATCGATCATTCACTAAAAAAACACATATCACCCCTGCACAGTATTGAGAAATCGAATTTCGAAAAATCATAAAACAGTTTTCCGATAATTTCTGTAATCATCATCATGAAGCATAAATTAATTGTATATCTCGACGGGTTCGATAGATATCGAGGATTTATCTAAAACACATTCAAGGTCTTTTCACCACCTAAGAGAGTAAATTTCGAAAAACCCTTGAATCATGTTTTAGAATACTTTATTGGTATCTTGTTGACGTAAAAAACACAACATTAGCCTGCTAGTTTCAAGATATATCGACGATTAATAGAAAACTCTTTTCACAACATTTCACCCCTTTTCACGTCCTTAGGTGGCGAATTTAGAAAATTCCTGTAATTACTTTTTAGGTATTTGAGTAAGCATCAATTCTAAACAAAAATCACGTCGCTATATAAAAAGCTATGGGATCGATATATATCGAATGTGAGTCGAAAACTCGTACTACCCCTTTTTTAACCAGTTTAGGGCCGAATTCAGAAAATATATTTTAAATGGTACTTGGGATATTTACAAAAGCACCAATTTAAAGCAAAGAGCACTTCAATATCTCGATTAATTCGATAGATATGGAAGGATAATGGAAAACACATTTCAAGTATTTTCACCCCTTTAAATAAAGATTTTCCAAAATCTTTGAGTCCTGTCATAGACATTTGTAAAAGTAACCAATTAAAGTTAAAATCACGGCGATAGGCAATTGTGTTTCAAAGATATAGACAATTAATAAAAAACACATTTTGCCCCTATTTACTGCCTGGGGTCGAATTTAAAAAAAAAACCTAAAACTACATTTTGGGTATTTACGTAAGCAATATTTTGAAGTGAATATCAACTCTCTATCCCGAAGGGTTCGATAGATATCGATAGTTGATTGGAAACACTTTTAAGGTCTTTTCACCCCCTTAAATATTGAACTTCAAAAAATCCTTAAATTGGCTAATATGCATTTTTACGAGTGTCCTATTAAAGTAAAAATTACGATGATAGGCCGTCGGGTTTGAGCTCTATCAACCTTTCTTCGGAAACACGTTTCACCCCTTTTCACCCCCTTAGAGGTCGAATTTCGAAAAATCCCTTCTTAGTGCTCGCCTACGACCTGAGGGGAACCGCCACAAAAAATTTCATGCTTCTAGGTCCAGTGGTTTGGACTGCAGTTTGGTTTGTCAGTCAGTCAGTTAGTCAGTCAGCTTTCATTTTTATATATATAGAGATTAATATGAGAATGACAACACAACATGTTACTAATGGCATTTTATAGACTGTGTTTGTATTACTCTTAAGTTTATGGAATGAGTTGTAGCATTGGTGTTTAAGCCTGTTGTGTTGCAAAGTGTCTAGTCCTAGGATACTGACAGCATACATGGGCAATTAGAATTAATACAGCTTGCATTTAGTTTTCCATTATGTCAAGTGGTGCAATGCAGATAGCACTATGGGCAATGGATCATCAAACAATTACTTATACAGTTATACAATGTGAATAAAGTTATTGGTTTGCCAATGGAGGTTTTGCACCTGGAACTAAAATTTTACAAACATAACACAAATACATAGTTAACACATTCCATAGTCAAACTTAACTTGCGTTGCTGAACTACAGGGATTCCTCACATAGTCCTGCTATTACCCTGTGTTCATAGTTGTTCAGGTTATAACATGCCCCTCGCGCAGTACAGGCAGTTATTAGATTACACATTGTGCATAGGGTGCTGGGTTCCATATTATTGGTTATTTGTTCATGATTGAGTATTTTTGAAAGCCTAGAGTAATTTCTTTTTCTTTTGGTTTGTACTTTTTATTGCCAAAGCAACATGCAACAGTTATTGTTTCACGTAAGTCACAAAAATATTTGTGCTCTATGCCATCTTGGATACAACAACAACTGCGCCTCGGGTGACCTTATCTGCAACTACACTACTAATGTTGTGAATAACACTGTACTACATCACATATATACGGTCTGCCTTGTAATAGATCTGTACACTCCAAAACATTCTGCCTACCTTGAACTACTTCAGTTCAGTGTTATTTGTTACAAGGTAAGGGGCATCATTTCACCACTGGCTGCTTGACCAGTCCTGACGTGTGTAAACAGTAGCCACTATGGAAATGCCATCTGGTCTCTGATGCAGCTCCACCACTCGACTAAAAAACCACTTAAGGGGAGGAAGATTGTTTTCCTTAAATAGCACTAAGATTTCCAGTTGAAATGAGTAGATGATCCCCTTCCACTTCTGGCATTGCTGCAAAGTGTGGAGATAATCTTGGTGCCACCTCTTCAATGTGACCTGTTCTGTCTATTCTAACAGTTGCCAATTATTAAAATTATTGAGAAAGCGATTGCCAAGATGACGCTCTGGGAGTGCAGCTAGGGGTTCACCATTGAGAAAGTGTCATGGAGTTAAGGCAGACGGATCATTAGGGTCAGTGCTTATTGGTCACAGTGGCTGTGAATTGAAGATACCTTCAATTTCAACTATGACAGTATACAACTCATCAAAGGTATGAATTTGGACTCCAATGACCTTGTACAAGTGCACTTAATGCTTTTACATCTGCTTCCCACAAACCCCACAAGTGTGGTGAAGCTGAAAGAATGACATGCCAGGTGATCCTTAGGGCAAAGTATTGTCTGTGTTGTTTTTGCAGGCTGGTGAAGCAATAATTCTTCTAAGTTTTTAAGTCCAATGATTGACTATGGCGAGCAACAAACCACTAGGCTGCCAAAAAGGCATCAGTGGATATATCCACGTGTACTGTCTTGGTTGCGCAACAGACAGACACACACATACAATTTGAGAATCTTGGCCTCTCTGAGCTTCCCAAGTTTTACAGGAAATTATCCAGCATAACCAACCCCTGCTGTGGCAAAAGGTTTGGGCTGGTCTTGTGTAGAAATCTCATCAGTATCTGTATCTAGGGCAATACGTTCACCAAGCCATTTCAGACCTGTCCATCATACGGGATGCCACTTTAGCTGTCCAGGCAGAATACCTCTTGAATCACAATCAGTAGAATTATCTCCAGAATGCACATGACACTACCAGTGTGTGTGGTCATCTCTTGACTCTAATCTTTTATACTTTGCCCAACAAGTTTTCACAACCCACTTTTTGAACTACTGAGAAATTCTGTTTATTTTGTCTGGTGCTTTGCTGCATGTCAGCAGGGGCGTCATTTAGTATTTCAGCCCATAAATCACATGTCAGTTCTTTGTCCCTTTCAGTAAGAGCCTGCACAAGCTGTAACCTATATGATTTGTACAGCAATCGCTTCCACAACACTTTCTACACAGTCAATTGAAGGAGTCTCATTTTTGGCTAGCTTTTTGAGTTTGTTTTCATGGATTGTGCACAAACGCTCACTGAATCCGTTACACATTGTCGTCCGATACACGCAGCCACCCGGAACGTTTGCCTTTTCACAGGCAACCTTTGTAATGAAACTGACGAAACCACCGTAGGATACTCCACCTATCAGGTGGATGACGTCTGTATTTGTGACTGAATTTACATTGAATAATCAGCACCGATTCACATTTCGCAGTACTAATGACACAGAACAATTTCTCGTTTCATCGCCATTGTTTTGCAGGCTAACACTCCACACACGCTCGTAGTGCAATGGAGGTAGCTCTCAGTGCTCTCTAGTGGCACACAAATGAAACTACATCGTACCCTCCTCCCTCCCACCTAACACCATGGCTTCTGGACGACAGCCACACTGTGAGGCGGTCCACCCACCACTTAGGCCTTTGTTGTTTCCTGTTTATTTTATTATTTCCTTATGTTTGACTTATTGAATTTGCTATTATCTATTGAATTATCTTGAGATATTATTAACAGGAGTTTGGTAAGGTATTGTTTGGCATTTTATTTGTATCAGTTTTGAAATTATTAAATTGTATATGTATTTAAGTTGGTTTGTTTAGGCAGAGGCAACTTTGTGTTTTAATTTTAATTTAATATTATCATTTGCAGCTTAACTGTTATTGTGTTGTAACTCAGAGCTGGGTGTATTGTTGGCAAGTATAGTTGAATGGCACAGGTGTGCCTACTCAGTTCCAGGAATCGCTATATTTAGATTTTACAGTTTTTGTAATACTTTTAGTTTTCACAAAGTGCACGTGCGCCGCTGCTCGTTGAGTGTGCGAGAGAGACGGTAATATGTGACTGGCTTGGGCCAATGAAAGGACACGGTTCAAATTTATTAAAAAATTATGTTGTGAATTATTATGTAATTATGGTTTTCAGAAGAATATTTTCACTTTAAAAGTTGTTTAAAAGTATAAAGGTTTGTAATTTGTCATTATATTTAATTTAGTTTTAATTTTCCGTTATGTTTTTACCGTGGTGCGCTGGGTGGCCGTTACAGGCACTGCAGGGAGAGAGCAAGCTTTGGTGGGTCGGCCATACTTGTTGTTCGGACGCGGACGGAGTTGGTTGTACTTGTTGTTTGAGCGTGGTGAGAGATGGTTGTGCGTAGAGTTGGGCCGATGCCGATCACCGGTTATTTTTAATTGGCCGATTTTGCTTATTTTGCCAAACTTAATGATTGCCAAAATATTGCCGATTTTTCATGCCGGTTCGTGGTCATTTCTGATATTACTAAACGTCGTATTTATTTTTAAAACGGCCGAAACAATACACGTATTGGCGATTTAATTATTCCCAAACTGTTATTCAACGTTTGTAAAGAATTTTTGCACCGCCATTTTCTCAAAAATATCGTACAGATCAAACAAAACAAACTAGGCTATACTGTATCCATTCCAAGGTTGCAGCAGAAATAAACATTGTCACAGGTGAGCTTTCGACCATTGGTTGACTGGTTAGTTAACAGTGTCGTTGCGGCAGGAAGTAGGTCCTATGCTAAATTTATGTGTATTTGTTCGGGATAGGTAATTGTATAGTTTAGTTAAGTTTTTCAATCCTCTGTAAAATAATATCACTCTGTGCACATGAAATACTATATGTGCTTGGAATGGATTAACTACGACTTATTCGACGACGCCACGTCCATCGTGATTACATTTCCTCCACAGCGAGGCGTGATTCCGTTTCTCCACTTGTCGCCAGTCGACAGCTCCCGAGACACGCGGAGGTGTTGCAGCGGTTTGTCACAAGCCAATGTCGTTTAAGCGCGCGAACAGGCGGAGTGACACAAGCTGCAGTCTTGGAGTGGATAGAGTATAGTATTACCCGTCCATCTCCCGCACAAAAAAAAAGTTTTGATTCCAAATTGAATAGAAATAAAACAGGAAATGACTAAGTTAAACTACCTGTGATGAAAAAATGTTATCAGCAGAAACATGCAAACGACGTTTGTGGATGTTTACAAAAAAAACACTCAGGTGGATGCGTTCACAACAAATTGGAAATACAACTATCCATATCAATGTTCCACATAAGTTCACGGGAAAATATTTTCACATTATTTTTCGTCGTTTATTAGACACGTTTTCTGTTAGCTATACATGATTGACAATTACAGTAACTCTGACTGTGTTAGTACTGGAGTACTTATTTACTCTGAGTACTGGTTGTGGTTATGTTGACGTTACGGCGAGGCGCAAAGTAATGGCGCTAGTAGTCACGTCACAGTCACTTGTTTTGCAAACAACTGTATCACTATGTATTATCCGCTGCCTACTGCATAACGGAGTTCAAAGATTTGTTTTTCTCTAATAGCGATGTTCTCACCAATTCACTAGTCCGGAGGACCAGCAACCCAGGCGGTTGCTCACAATGTTAAAGATAAGTACCAAACGGTAACAGTAAGAAATATGTCTCACGGAGACACAACCATCGTAACACCTAACCTACACGCCCGCCATGTTTACTTTACTGGTTTTCTTTTGTTATCAACCTCACACGCACAAAATCCAAACATACCGCCCACCAAAATGAATTAGTCATTTTATATACACAAATACAGTTTATCGGAGTCACTGTGAAGGAAGCGGGCAAAGCTTCACAACAGGTCTCTTGAGGAAGCCATGCCGTGTACGAACAGTTACAACCCTGGTGATGCCGTCCTTCCCAGGGTGTAGAGTTGAGATTCTTCCCAAACTCCACTTGAGAGGTGGCAAATTATCTTCCTTCACAACCACTATTTAACCTACTGCTAAATTTGGGGAGGTGTGGGACCATTTCAAATGCTGTTGCAGTGTATGGAGGTATTCCTGGTTCCATCTCTTCCAGAAGTGTTGTATGGCCTGGTTGATGAGTTGCCATCGACTAAGACAATTCATTGCCGCTGACGTAACATCTTCGCAAGGAGCGGCAGTTAGGGGTGCTCCTATAAGGAAATGGCCAGGGTGTCAACACTTCCAAATCATTGGGATCTCCACTCAGCTCGCACAGTGGCCTAGAATTCAGCACTGCCGCCACTTTAGAAAACAAGGTGGTGTACTCTTCAAAGGTCAGCACTTGGTCACCCACAACCCTCTTCAGGTGGCTCTTGGCTGCCTTGATGCCGGCCTCCCAGATTCCTCCAAAGTGAGGCGCTGACGGTAGGTTAAAATGCCACGTCACAGATTTCTTTGCTAGGTCATCAACAATTATAGAGGAAGTCTCTCTGGAATGGATCAAAGTGTGCAGTTCTCCAAAATGGTTACTAGCACCAACGAAGTTGGTGCCACAGTCACTGTAGACATGAGCACACAAACCACGGCGTGCCACAAATCTATCAAAGGCCGCCAAGAATGCACTTGTACTCAATTCTGAGACCACCTCTAGATGTACTGCTCGAGTGGTCAGGCACACAAATAAACTCAGATATGCCTTGTGAGTTTTCGCACCTCTGAAACGGTGTAGTTTCATTACAAAGGGACCACCGTAGTCAACACCAGTATGCGTGAATGGCCTGTTCTGTTGAACCCTAGCTGCTGGCAAATCTCCGATCATTGGCTGACACACTGACGGGTTCGTGCGAAAGCATGGAACACATTTACGTATTCGAGACTTGACTGCGCTTCTTGCAGATAGGATCCAATAGTCACGCATCACTAGAACTTGTATGGCTCGCAACCCAGTATGAAGGTATTTACAGTGATAATGGTCGATGACCGAATTCGTAAAGTCGCCAACCTTAGGTAACAAAATTGGGTGTTTAATCTCAAAATGGAGCAAAGAGCTGCGAATGCGTCCTCCCACCCTCAAAATACCCTTACTGTCCACAAATGGTGTTAAACGTCTCAAATTAGCTGAGCATTCACTGTTGCCTTTCAGACTCTGTAATTCCTCCTTGAATGTGTCAGCTTGTACCTCTTTGATACAAAATCTGAGCGCTGTGTTGAGCTCATTGAGTGATAATGGCCCCAACTGTCTCCGAGGGTAAGCTGCTCTCAGATTCCGAACAAATCGGAGCACAAATGCCATAACCCGCTGTAGCGGCCATAGCGATGAAAACGTCTGTACAATCTCTGTGAACCACATGTTTGTCTTCCTTTCCACAATCATAGAGTTCACAGTCTGATCCTTTACATCTGGCAGATCCTGCAAATCTGGAGAGGTGGTGAATTGAGGCCACTGATCAGGTGGTTCACACAGCCAAGAAGGCCCATTCCACCACAGCTGATGGTCTACAAGCTCACCTGGAGACAAACCCTTTGAAGCACAGTCTGCCGGATTCCACCTTGATGGTACATGCCGCCAGTGGCTGGGTGGCACTCGCTCTTGGATGTCGGCCACACGGTTGGCAACAAATGTTTTAAGACGATGAGGTGAGGTACGGAGCCAAGCCGCCACGACAGTAGAATCCAACCATGCAGTAATGGCTGATAATTTCATTGTGGTTACTAGATCTTCCTCCACATATCTCAGTAGTTTCGCTCCAAGCTGTGCGCCGTAAAGTTCTAGTCTCGGAAGTGAAACAGTCTTGACGGGCGCAACCTTGGACTTAGCAAGTAGCAAATACGTCCGAACATGTCCTGAAATGTTAGTGACCCTAAGATAAACTACTGCAGCATATCCCTTGCTAGAAACATCACTGAAGACATGTAGCTGCATCTCCATGCTACCTGTAGGAAGCACGTGTCTGGGGATTCCAATTCTCTTCAGTACAGGGCAATCAGCTGTGAAAGTTTCCCAAAATCTTTGATATTCACTAGGCAAAGGATCATCCCAACCAACACCTAGAATCCAGAGAGACTGCAGGAATGCTTTGGCTCTGAATACAACACAGTTGAGCCAACCCAACGGATCAAAAATTCTAGGTATGTTAGAAAGTATGTTTCGTTTGGTGGATGTGGAGTCTGCGGGCAGAACATTGTATGAGAACCCATCAAGTTTTGAATCCCATTCTAGCTCAAGACGACTGACTGGCAGGTTCTCTAAAAGTTCTTGGTGACTACTGGACCATTTCCTAAGCTGAAACCCTCCATGTTTTAACAAACTGATCAAATCTGACTGAAGCTTGGCTGCATCCTCCAACGTATTTGCTCCAGTGACAATATCATCAACAAAAATATCATGTTTCAGAACCTCTGCCGCTTCAGGGTAATGGGTGCCTTCATCCGCTGCTAACTGATGAAGGGATCTCATTGCTAAAAATGGGGCTGACGATACACCATAAGTAACAGTGTTGAGTTGGTACTCAGGTGAGTCTCTCCACACCACCATCTGAAAATGACGATCTTCTGGGTGCATCAATACTTGCCTGTACATTTTACTGATATCTGTTGTGAAGACAACTGAGTGAGTGCGAAACCTTAAAATAATCTCAACAATTCCTTTCTGTAGTTTTGGTTCTTTCAGCAAGATGTCGTTCAATGATTTCCCTGATGTGGTCACAGCTGAAGCATCAAACACTACTCTCAGCTTAGTAGTGGAGCTTGCTTCTTTCCTTACACCATGGTGGGGTATATAGTAGTTTGAGGATTTGTCCTGCCCTGTCGTGACACGTTCCCTGTGGGAAAGCTCTTCGTATTCACACATGAACTTGCCATATTCCTCTTTAAAGGAGTGTGAATTCGTCAGTCTCTTCTCCAAATTATGCAAACGGTTTAGTGCTCGCTGGTGAGAATCCCCTAAGCCCAGTACACTGTTGCTCTTAAATGGTATGCTGTCCCGGGAATGAGTTTCACGGAAGTGTAGCTCGCACGCAATGTCCTCTGGGTCCTGGTGCTGAACAACTGGTGGTTCCTATACCTCCCAAAACCGTTTCATTGTTACGTCCAGGGATCTTTCACTCTGTACAAAAAATGAAGATAAAGTGTTATTTGCATTAGCACATGCAACATGCCCAATGAGGACCCATCCAAAGATGCTATGCAGAGCTGATGGAAACCCTTCTGGGCCAACGATCTGCCCACCATCAATAACATCAGCATAAAGTTCAGCTTTTAGGAGCATATTGATAGCCCCTGGAATGTGAAAACTGGGGTCTGCTAACTCTAGTTCATTAAACCAATTTTGAACTTCTGGTGACAAGCCGACTGTAGTAATAGTTGATATTATCTTACGCAGTATGACAACATCAGTGCTCAAACAAGGACCGCTAGCAATGCATGGCTTCAATACACACGAAACCGTTCCTCGACCAACCTGGGGCTTTGTGTCACCCCCTAATCCTTTAACAAAAACCTGTGTCTTGCGATGCTTCAGACCTAGGCGTGCTGCACAGTCTTCAGTCATAAAGGAAGACTGCGACGCTGAGTCGATCAATACTCGGACCACTTGGAATTCGCCCAATGCATCTTTGATATGAACTAAAGCTGTTCCCAGTAGGATTGTTGATGGCACAGAACTGGAACTGGCCAGTGAATGAACTGGTGTGGTCACCTCTGGTGTCTTCACAGTCTCCTCATCCAAACTCAAATTCACCTGAGATGTAGGAGTCTGCTGATCGTGAGCTAGAGTGTTGGCATGCAACAGGCTGTGATGGCGTCGACCACAATGCACACATGTTGCCTTCGACAAACAACTCTTTGCTTGGCGCCCCTTAGGCAATTAAAGCAAAGGCGATGTTTTCTTACCATTTCACGCCACATGTCAGGTGATTCTCCTAAAAACACAGAGCATTTATAGATAACATGCTCGGCTTGACAAATGGTACACAATTGGTGCTGTGTGTCAACTACAAAGCGGTTTTTATAGGATTAGGCCTGTGGTTTGATGAGACTACCCTGGATTCCATGATCTTCTGATACGGTACTTTAGTCTTCTCTCCAAGACTTGATAACTGAGTGGCAGTTGTAAGAGCCTTACAATGAACCTCTAAAAATTCAGATAACTGCTTAAATGTTGGCAATTCTACCGTCGCATGTACTAATTCAAATCGCTCCCTCGTTTCAGAGTCCAGCTTGTTGAAGGTTTGGTTTAACATTACAAAGCTCCACTCATAGACAGGAAATTTTAAGACCTTCGACGCACCAAGATTTTCCTTGAACATATCCAACATCTGTCGTAATTTAGAGGGAGAGTTAGAGGTAATTGCCGGAAACTGAACTATCCTTTCCCAATGAGCTGTTGCAATTACTCGCTCATCCTGATACCTATCAGTCAGCGTAGTCCATGCTACAGAGTAATTTTAGTCTGTCAGTGGAAGACCTGTCACTAGTCTTAAGGGGTTCTCCCTCCAATGAGGTTACTAAATAATGGAACTTTTCAACAGGATTTAGTGAGTTGTTACTATGCACTAGTGAGTTAAACAAGTTGTAGTAGCCCTTCCACTGAGTGGCCTGTCCATCAAACCTTGGAAGGGACAATTTAGGCAATTTGATGCTGCATGATGCTGATGTCGTTCCTCGTACCTTGTGTTGATCTTCTGTGACAAGAGTTATTGTTTTCATGATGGTGTAATAGGCTTCCTCAAATTCAATCATCAAGTTTTCATGTTGCTCAGAGTCAAATTTCTTGTTGCCTAAATTTTGGACACTTAGGGAAATGTGATTTTCTTCAAACTCCGTCTTCAACTTCTCCAAATCCCTACAGTGTGCTTTGAAGAGTTCAGTTTGTGCCTTGTCTTCATCCACCTGTGTTGCTAGACGCAAGACTCTGCTTATACGATTTGATGCAAGCTTTAGCCTGGCTTCCAAATGTCTTGGAAGTCGTCATATTTCCGAGTAAAACAATCAAAAACAATCAACCGTAAATTACAATACCGTGTGTCTTGACCCAGATGTGTTCAGTTCAAATAAACAGTAAACAAACGTCACGGAAAATACGCGATAAGCAGCGATTAGAGAGTCATTATCGATAGTTACACGCACTGTTCAGACACGGCCGGCACCACGATTCGAGAGTCACTATCGATAGTTACACGCACCATGCTGACACGGCCGGCACCACGATTCGAGAGTCACTATCGACAGTTACACGCACTGGGTGTACTGAAACACGGTCGGCTGATGAAACACAAAGGACGACGACAAAGTCAACAACCGTAACATACGTTACAAAGGTTGTAAAAGCTGCAGATCACCCGTAATCACCTGAAACGAAACCAGATAATATTGAACATAACCGACACGACTGGCGCACAAAGGAATGCCGTATGGAAAAGTACCAAGTAAGACGGCGCCGGATCCGGCCCGGAGGACCAAAATGTTCTCACCAATTCACTAGTCCGGAGGACCAGCAATCCAGGCGGTTGCTCACAATGTTAAAGGTAAGTACCAAACAGTAACAGTAAGAAATATGTCTCACGGAGACACAACCGTCGTAACACCTAACCTACACGCCCGCCATGTTTACTTCACTGGTTTTCTTTTGTTACCAACCTCACACACACAAAATCCCAAACAAGCGACGTATTTTAAATTTTGCGCAGTGAAAAGTGTGGGTGTAAAGATACTCGGTTAGGAAACAATGTATTGGAAAAAGCAAAAGGATGTATGGTTTTTATTGTAAAATGTTTGTTTAGTAACATGCATGGTTAATTATAGCATTGGGATTCAAGTGTGTGTGTTCATACTTATTTAAATTGTTAATTTAATGCAACAAAGTTGCTGGGCTAGGCAACATATTTCATATCTTTTTAGTTTACCTATATATAATGTAAAAAATTCAATTTTTGTGAATTAAATCAAAATATAAGAGGTCACTTGAAAAGCTCTAATCGGCTAAGAAAATCGGCAGGATCGGCAACAGATAATCGGCATTGCCATCATCTGCAAAATAGGTAATCTGCCCAGCTCTAGTTGTGCGGGCTGTGTGGGAGCGAGGTGGCGGAGCAGCCATGTATACGTAGTTAATCTTTCTGTGCTTGTTGTCACAGAGTGGCGGGCTTGCACGTTTGCGAGAATATTATGATTAAGGCAGTGTCTCAATTCCCTCAGAGAGTGCTCTCTCGCACTCTCTACCTCGCGAACACGTCAGAGAGAGTGCTCTCTGGTCGTCTCAATTCGTTGGCGAGAGTGCGAAAGAGCGAGAGTACAGCGAGAGAATGAAACTGTTCACTCACTGCACTCTCTCGTTCTCTCTGGTGCACGCCATCTTGATTACAGCTATGGTTTGAGGTTATTGAAGAAATGTGTATCACGTATTGCTAATATTTCAATATTTATAACATGAATAAATATTTACAATGACCCCGATAATTATGGCAAGAAGTTGTGTAAACATATTCTGCCCTAATATACATTTAAATTCACAAAACACAGAATTATGGCATCGCCTATAAACAGTTATTTGCTGCTTGAAATACGATGCTGGTAAGTTTAAAATTATTATTTGAATTGCCACAAATATATTTTATGTGTTCGTAAATTTTATTAATAATATTTACGCACTTGTTACCTTTCATCGTTTGTTTACAAACTCGAGAGTATATTGTCCCAATTGGAGAGAGCGAGAGTCCAGAGAGCTCTCTCTCGTGGTAATGCGAAAGAGTACTCTCTCCAGAGAGTACTCTTTAAATTGAGACACGGCCTAAGATGTTGTGGCTTGTTTTGATCTTTCAAATTTGGTTTAAAATTCTTAATGTTTTGGGGTTGAGCTGTTCTCTCCCGGGAGCGTCAGGCTTGGACAATGATGAAGAATATTATGATTGAAATCTAAAACTTTCAGTGTGTAAAGTTGGTCCTTTTTAAAAAAGTTATTTAATAAAACAGTCACGCCAATAAGGTTTACCTCTTTTTGAGCAGACTACAGCTAAACCACTATACGATCACAACTGGCGACGTGAGAGGTTAAGTCAACAATAATGTAAGCTTCATTCATCTTATTTCTTCAGCCGGAACGTCACATTTTTGGTGTCGTGACCAGGGTACGTTGTTGTTGACAGCGAAATAAGTGCATTCAGTTCAGCTGACCCTTTACAACACCATTACACTGGACATTCTGGCACGAGTGTGGAATGAGTTAGGGTATTGCATCGTTGTGGGGTGTGCTGTTCGTGGCGGTCAAATTGAACATTTGTGAAGATATGATACAAATACTTAGTTGTTTCACGGTTCTTTTGAGTGGTCACACAACACTGTAAGTTGTTAAATTGTGATTATACAGACCTTCAAAGTTAGGGTACTCTTTTTTTTTTTTTTTTTTTTTTTTTTCACTCATTCTGTACATTACAAAATTATTTAAATAAAATGTTGGAGATCAAAAGCTGAACAAAATTAGACTAGTCCTAAAAGTCCTACTATTCCTACAACAAAATGGAATAGTTAAAATTGTCACCATAATTTAATAATTTTATATACATATATATATATCTGTGTGTGTTTGTGTGTGTGTGTGTTTGTGTGTGTGTGTGTTTGTGTGTGTGTTTGTGTGTGTGTTTGTGTGTGTGTGTTTGTGTGTGTGTGTTTGTGTGTGTGTGTTTGTGTGTGTGTGCGTGTGTGTGTGCGTGTGTGTGTGTGCATGTGTGGGTGGGTGCATGTGTGGGTGGGTGCATGTGTGGGTGGGTGCATGTGTGCGTGTGTGCATGTGTGTGTGTGTGCGTGCGTGTGTGTGTGTGTGCGTGTGTGTGTGTTTATAAAAGTACCCCACTGCGATAATTATTAATGCCGCATTAACCAGAACAAAACTATACAGATCTCATAAGTGGGGTTTTGAAATAGTTTCAAGTTCAATTTTGAAACTGCTTCTTCTCATGAGGGTGTCATTCAGTAACTTTTCGTGGTTAAAGTTCGCCCACTATTTTATCTTTAAGAAACAAATTAAGTGGTTCTAAATAATAAAATGAACTGTAGGTTTATGGAATGACACATTTACAATTCTTGATGCACTTGCACACAATTCACTCGCTTCACAAGCTGGTTAAGCCTAACACCTTGACTGGGCAACTATGCCTATAATGGTGCCCCCATCCCCTATGCTGGTAGAATACACTCACTCAGTAGGCCCAGAGGTGAAAAAAATTACCTTAGCAGGCTTGAGATTGAATTAGTGGGCTGGTAAAATAGGTGTGCTCACCTAACTACAAGTTTGGTGGGACCAGTTGCTCTACAGTATTGTGACACAATCAGTCTTTTACTGTTGTAACATTTTTCCAAAATGTCCCAAGTCACTTTGAAATTTTCACTGGTCAGTGGAAGTGATTGCATAAGAGATAAAGGCTATAATGACAAGGATGATTGTAAATAATCAAACTGTTCAACATCTGACAAATCTGGGTTATTTTTTAATATGAAAGAAATAATTTGGGAAAAATTTAACCACTTTTGAGATCACTTGTGAAGAAAAGCATAGAAGTTTAATTACTGGAAGTTTCACTTTAGCGGAGTGGTGTTGCCCACTGTGCTTACTTCATGTGAATGACTGCCATTATTTGGTAATGCATATCAACAAATTTGTTCAGGTGACTCTGATGCTTCATTGTATTGGAATTGTCTTCTGAGCTAACCTTCATGGAGAGTAGTAGATGATAATTGTAAAAACATTTACGGAAAGTCATGACATCTAGCCTCAAATAAAAATCTTTTGTGAAGAGTCTGTTGCTAAATGTGCCGCTCGTTGAAGCCTGTTTACCACTCAGGCAAGTCTTAACTTTGCAACTGCAACTTGGTCTCATGCCCAACCACACACACATCTAAATTAAGTAATATAATATGTTGTGCACTAGCAAACGGTCACTGCACAGGAGTTGAAAGACCAAAATCACCACAAGTTTTAATTTTAATTATGTGATGAACTTTGGTACAAACTTGAAAGAGTTCACACAACAACAAAAACATGGTACCGTAACGGTAACCTTCCTGACCCATACAAAAGCAGTGTAACTAAATATTGATTAAACAAGATCTGAGACACTGTAATACTGGATATGGACCATCAAAATTGCTAAATTCACTATCTGGACAGGATCACCAATATATCTGATTGCCGATTCAACATGCAATATTTATTCTTCCTCACAAATTACTAAAAAAAGATATGTTCTACGGCATCTTGAATACAATAACTCCGCCTTGGGTGACCTGATCCGCAACTACACTACCAGAAATGCAGCCAACAACGTACTCTGTCACTGATACACGGCCCATCCTATAACACATGTCACTGCAAAACATTTTTTGCTACATGTAAATATTTTGATTTCATTTACTTAAGCCTGAATAATTTGAACATGCAGTATATATTTTACTGTTCTTAAAACTCATATTATTACATTTACTCAATAAAAACATGACAGCTATCAAAAATAGTAAGCTACAAATACCTGCATATTAACTAGATTTATAAAATTGTTACATAAAAATTAGTGTTAGCAAGATGTAAAATGAAATAGTTCAGTGTAAAATACCCGAAAGGTAGTACATTTTGCTGTGCCTACAAAAATAAAGAAACGACTATACTTTTTAACTGTGCATAAATGCTTGTACATTAAAATTGCAATCTCTTAAGCTTTGAAGGAAAAAAAGCAGTAGGCATTTGAACAACTAATCATATATCTTCCTGCTTCCATTTATCAATTTTAATTTTACAGTCCGTATGAACCTAAACTAAATGCTATGAACAATTTATATAATATGTGAAATATAGTGCTATGTATTTAATTTTATAGTAATTCAGACTTGCTATATATCAATTATAAAATATGTGGAATTTAATTTGCTACTTCCATCCTTAATAAGAATGACACAACCTTGTTAAGGCTTAGCTGTTGGACGATGTTGTGGCGTGTCACGCAAAAACATTTCTACGCAAAACAGCTGAACTTATACTTATTGTTATTATCTATGAAAAGAACACTCACTTGAAACTACAAGTGCTACATTTTGAATATACAGTATACTTGTTAGAAACATGATTTTAAAAGTTCATAGTTTATTGTGAACAACCTCTACCTTGTGCGTGATGATTTTTACACTTTGTGCATGGGTTACAGTGACACAGATGATGATGAGGAAGCAAATGAAGTATTTGAGGAAGCTATTGATCAGCCAGTCCCAGTAACTGTGGATGCTACACGGCAGTTGGCAGAGACCTGGTCCCGTCGTTACTCGAAGAACAACACTGATGACAGAGGAGATGAGGTAGAAAAACAGAAGAAGGAAAAGGAGGAGAGGAATGATGATGAGGATGATGATGACAGTGATAGTTTAGATTTTGATACTGATGGAGACAACAGTTACCATGAATATGATAGTGGAGGTAAGCTACTTAATTTAATATTACATTTCTTAATTGACGTTGTCATTAAACTGCAGATAACTGTGAATTTACATCAAATAATGTCTCGTAAATAGAGTATTTAGCTGTATGGACACAATAAAAAAAATAGCAAAATTTGCTTAAGTTAATTGTATCAAGTTCATCTATTGGAAAATATTAAAACCAATTTTTTCAGGTGGTTGATTTTGATAAATTGTTGACTGGAGAAGTATGTCATATGTACAGTTTAGTCATTCTTAATGGTTGTGATTGCTTTTATGGCTCGAGTTTTGCCATGGGTTACTTTTCATTAACTCTACCGTAGTTTGATTATAAACAGATACTACTAGTTCAGTCACAGAATTATAACGACAGTTTTTTATGTAAATGTTTCTTTAATGTTATTCTGGCTTGTTTTGTGTTATTAGTTGGTAGCTTTGTGTTTCCAGCTAGTATTTTAATTAGTTTCAACATTAATATCAAATAACTACTTTCAACTAGTAGTGAAGTTCACAGCTGTCTTGTAATTTTGTTCCAACAGTCATGAGCAAGCTACTGAAGCATACTTAAAGGTACTCATTTCTGGTTGCATTGTTATAACAGTGGTTTATTGTAAAACGTCTTCAGTTTGCCTGTATTGGACAAGAAATATTTTATTTTATTTTTAAGTGAATGCATCAGAAACGTTCCTTGTTATAGTGTAAATCTGTGCTTCAGCCCATTCTGTGAACCGTTAATATAATAATTTGAAAATCAGTAGGCGTGTACGAATAGTGGTTTTAGTGTTTCAAATAGTTTTTGAACGAATATTAATATTTTTGAATAATTTTAGAATATTTTTCGAATAGTGTTTCTTTAAATTTTGTTATACATTTGTCAGTGCACAATCCTACATTTACAAGGAGATATAGAAATGCACTTTGCTTTATTAATATAAACATAAAAATTGAGCAGTTCTTAATTGATAAACTTGAACATTCTTTAAACATATGTTTTTGTTTGTACCTGTTCTTGCAGCTGTATACTGCATTTTCTTTTCAGTTTTCTTATTTTATTATGTTCATAAGAATCACAAAATTGCTTTTTTAAACAAATGTTTACTATAGATGGCACAGATGATCTAGTTGACTTCTTCCCTACGTGTACATAGATTAAAAGAAAAAGTTCTATTCTGTAATATGTTTGGAATAATTTTACTACACTAATTTGAAAGCTAAATTAATATGTAGTAAATTATTACAAGCCTACGAAAAATTAGATCTTTGTGTGTAGGACTAATGTTTTCAGGGACTAGTCATTTTTCAAACTAATTTTGGTAAAATAACAGTGAAACTTTCTGTGTGTTTCATATTTGGAAACATTCGTAGAATAGTTCTGTAGAAATTCTGAACATGTTCAACCGGCTAATTATATAACCCAATAAAGTGTATCAGTAATAAAAAAAAGTTTAACCATAGTACACTTACGTTAACTATTTCCTGCTTACTTACAAAAATGTTTACAAAGTCACAATATTAGTGATGCATAAAGTTCTAGTATAAACCATCGTAATTTCATCCCAACGAATACCTTGGATCTGCACTTTGGTCTCGTTAAATTCGGAATTGCAGACTACACAAACAGCTGAAAATGATATTTACCCATGTTTTGGCCATTTTAATTAATGTTCCCACTCTTTGCAACATTAGTAAGGATCCACAGTATTTTTCGTTTCTTTACTTAACAAAAATACGAATTGTTAACTTCCCCACAGCAAAAAATTTATGTAAATAAACGGCATTGCGTTAATCGTAAACAAACAGCGTTAATGCAGATTCACAATGATGTTAACATGGACCTCCTTACGTTACCTTTGCGTTAACTTTACAGAAAAATTTACCACGGATTTGACTGATGTTTCACATTGAAGTTAAGGAATTAAGTTTAGGTACAAGGCTACCAATTGTAGTCAAGTTTTTTACAAATTCACCAAGATTATTGTGTGTTATGCTGCTCACGTAAAATGTAAATTGTTTAGTTATAAGTGTGGAATAACTATCTCCTAGTTACATTAACTAATATTCAAGTGAGTCCGCCTTCTGAACATCTCCACAATATTATATTATTTGGTTAAGATGTGGCCCTTGTTCGATATTTCGTATGTTGACAATGAAATACACTATTTTATCAGACTCGAATGAAGTATGTATGTTACAAACGCTGCACCACTACTGATGAACATTGCAATATTTACATTTAACAATGTTATTTGAGTCTCATAATATTTACATATACAAGTGGTAAAGTAAATTAATAACAAAAATGATTCGCAAGTACCTGTTTCAGTTATGTGTTGAAAATGTGTAGTAAATTACCCTCCTAATATTATTGTAACATTAAACCTTTCTTACCAACTCATTTTTTTTTATTCTCACATTACACATGCTTTATTTAAGAGTGATTCTGTTGGGATTCTATTTATTTCATGAAATGGGAGGGCTAAACTTTTAATTTGTCTTTCGCAAGACTGGTGAGACACTTGTTGTATAATTCAACAATATGTTTGCTGTCTACACATATCACACCTACCTCAGTGAACAGCAAACTGCGCAAACCATCTAGTTAAATTTATTGTAGGGTCCTTTAACGAATGCTTTAGCAACACATTAGCTCTGAATTATTTATAAATATATTATAACGATTTACGACTCACTAAACAACCATAGCCACACATGTATTAGGCAATGCACTCACAAATACCATGTCACACGAGTAACAAATCTTAAGTGGAATTAAAAATATTATTTACTTAAAATTACAATAACAAACATTTTGCTTTCACCACACTTCAGAACACAACTATGACAAATTTACTTCTTTTCATTCACTCTTGTACATGCATGAGCGAGCAGCACACAATTTGAAGTTACGAGAAACGTATTTAAAACGTTAGTTTTGGCGCAATAAAATCTCGTAGGTAACAGCCAACAAAAGAACAACTCCACTTCTGATTGGCTGTTCTTAACTTTACCTTTACGTTATGTTGAAATTGACTCAACTTCAACATTTTTAAGTTACAGTTGCGTCACCGATAATTCAATGCTGCGTGACCTATATCTCAACTCAGCTGTAACATAAAGGTAACGTAAGAAGCTCCATGTTAACTTAATTGTGAATTGCCCTTTAAACTACTTTTCATAGAGATGTATGCACAGTAACTAGATAGACGTCAAACTTTCACTGCCGCGATCGCGCACGAGACCACCACTGCCGCCATCTTGTTTACATTGAGACGTTCCGTTAGCGCATATCGCTACGCTTAGAGTGCCGAGTGTAGGATCCGCACGAGTATTTCTATGGCCACGAATGTAACGCTTAACGTGAATACGTAAATATTTATGTTTAAAATAGCCTACCCCCCGTAGCTCAGTAGGCTGCGCTGCTGACTTTGGTGCGAGGGGTTCTGGGTTCGATTCCCAGGTCAGGCTGGGTGTTAATTTGTGTTCGTCCGAACGGTCTCAAATAATTGTCTGTACATAAAATTGTCTTTAGAAGAATATTCAAATCTGTCTACTTGCTCCTGTAACCTCATGTGATAGCTTCACTCTTGGCCGGAGGGCTTTCATAGCCGTGGGCCACAAGCAAAAATGAATGTCAGTTCTTTCCCGTATATTTATTTTAACCTTTAAATATCCGCGAAAACAGGAAAATCCGTTAAATTATGTTATTCTTGTAAGAAGAAATAGCCTTTTTCCGCTCAGAATGTTTAAAGAAATTATTTGAAATTCACTATTTGAAATTGCTCGAATACTTTTGACATTTGGGAATCTGGTATTAGTTTTTCAAATACGAATAGTACAGATTTACTATTACAAAAATATTCAAAATTTTGAACATTCGCACACCCCTAAAAATCAAACTATTTTTGGTTATTATGGTATTTTATACACACATTGTTTGGGAGTTACGAAAGCCCCATTCTACTTTTACAGATCTGAAGTAAGCTGATATAATTTGCTTCCCTTTCATAAAAGCATGCCATGATAATGTTTTATACGCTAGGTATGCAACCTTCTGCTGTCTACAAAACTGGTGAACATTATTAAATTAGTTTAACCAATTAAATAAGTAGACAGAGGGTTGAGATACTCACAGACTGGTACTTCTTGATTGTGACATATACGAAAGGATGAACACATTGTTGTGCAACAATGTATTCTTTCTTTCGTATATATGTCACAATCAAGAAGTACCAGCCTGTGTGTACTTGAACCATTCGTCTATTTATTTAATTGGTTAACCTAGCGGTCAAAGTCTTCTTCCTATACATGAAATTACTATTTAATTTTTCTCTGATACTAGCATGTGACTACCATAATGCTGCATGTCACTGGTGTAAATAAGGAAAATTCCTATTTTTAAAATCATATTTTTATTTAAAAGTACTTTTAATTTAATGTACAGCGATACCATACTTTTTTTCCTTTGTGTCTGTATAACTTGAAAAAACTTGGATAAAAAGAGCAGTATTTTTTGCGTAGAAAAACGTGAATCATCATGTAGATGTCACTGGGACGTCATGTTACTGTACATTTTATTGTATGTAACACACTAACTACAGTAACATACATTTAGGTCGTGAAATAGTGTTAAATAAAGTAGTTTATGCGGTAAAAAAGAGTATGGCTGGAACTCCGAAGAATATAAATGTGTATAGTAGTTCCTTTGTGCAGCAATAAAATGTAATACTCCGAATAAAATCTTAACTATAGCGACGTATAATAAACCAAGACGGACTGCATGGTGTAAGCTACAGAAAGAGACCTAATAGTTTGCTATTAATGACAAAAATATAGTTTATGTATGTAATGATTATTTTTATGTATTGTGTGTAGTGCACACTCCTTGCTTCTACTACAAACCTCGATGTGGCCGTACTGGACTCAACACCATGTTGCCTGCTATTAATACCAATGATGTACTTTCACTGTTAAAAATGCCAGCGGAGAGCACAAGCAACTTTTCTCTCCTTAAGGGGTCGTTCGAAGATGGGCGTCTTTGAAGAGTCAGTAACTGCTGACAGGGTTCTGTGATGCGTGGTATATTTCATACAGTAGCGGAAATAACTTGCACCAATACAAATGCTCCAAATCGGTGGGACTTTGTCTTAAAATACAAATTACCACATGCCATGTAAATAAACTGGCAAATCAACATTAGCTGGCTAGACTGCAGCTCCAGTTAATTCACATTGGAGCTCTCCATCTCACACTCGACCACGTGGCCACCACGCCAAACTCACAGTTCAGTGTCACGTCCACCCTCCTCCACTGCCTCTTCCGGAAAAATTACCTCTCCCAGCCCACTAACGCCTCCACACCAAGGACTGAAAGTACTGTCACCCAAGATGGCGACATACAACATTGTTTAAAAATACTAGGAAATTACATTTCCAGTAGAGAACTAAATATGAACTCTGGCCAAATGCCTACTAAATTTATATTAAATGCAAGAAAAATTATCACCATTAATACTTGAAAACTAAACATAATCAATAATTCACTTAAATGTGTTTCTCTCCACACAAAGGCCAAATACTATTGAAAAGGTGGCAGGAACCAATGCTCCTACGTCACACACATACCTGGAAAACCAGTGACTTGGGCTGTTGGAAGTGGCGCCGGGCTGTCCAGCTACAATCAACCACACATGCCCAAACTGATACGTAAATCACAAAATGCAGAATATCTTCTAAATCACCAACTTTACGTCTCAACGTCTCTTAGATAAACTCCAGGATTTTACATTACGAATCCATAGACACCTTACACAGCTTTTTTCTGACGAAAACAGTGGACGTTAAAATATTCTTGATATACAGGCATATAAGATGAAGTGAAATAAACATTACACTGTTTGACTTGGCCCACCTGTAGACAATATTGCTATAGGCTCAAAATGATGGTGCAGCATCAAAGTTCATATATATAATCAAGTAATATTATACAAGTAATTAGGTGATTAAACATAGTATCACGTTAGCTAGAATATCCACTTGCATGCATCATAATACAAAATCCATTCAACACAGATTATTTGCCTCGATTTGGCAAGATATAAACATAATGAGAAAATGAGATCATGCTTCACTCAGCACTAAATTAGTAGGCCGAATTTACCTTCACTCAACACAAATTGTCGATCGATAGCAATCACTACACATTTGGTTAACACTATGGGGATCTATATGACTTAAACATATGCCAGATTAAATCAACAACGTGAAACAAATTATGGGCTATTTATTACTATAGCCACACACATTTGTACCCAAATCTCGTAGGCACAATTTAACACATCCCTACAAATCTAGCACGAGCGCAACCACTCAGTACTAGGCACAAGTTTCCTCACTATACCTCACCTCTCACTTCATCAGGCGACATACTTACACTCTAATGGGACACGGGATAGACTTCTACCGCGACGGAAACAGTATTAAAGTTTAACAAACTCACATTTAATACTGGTAAAGGTTACAAAACACGCATCAAATGCCCTCAGGCTAATCACTAAACATCCAATGCCAAATAACAAAACAAATAGAATCATTACACGTAATTAACAAATACGAAAATGGGCTTCCGATCCCCTCGCGACCTAAACGGCACCGCATCGCCAAATTCCACAAGAATAAGTAAAAATTAATGATCAACTCAAAGCAAAACGGGCTCAAATCTTAACAAAACTTACCAGAAACTAAAGAACGGTAGCACGGTGCCGCGTCGGCCACGAAGACGTAGGTAAGATCACACTAGCAAGCTGGATGGAGGAATAGTGACCCAGCACCGCTCGGGAAGGCACGCCTCTAGGCTCGGAAGAGGAGGGGTGAACGGGGAAGCACGAAGACGGCAGAACCTGGCCGAACATCCTCGAAGCTGCGCAAAGCACATCAGTCAGAGAGGGAGGGGACAACGAGTTCATTGGTGGGCTAACACACGGCACACTATTCAAAGTCACAAGCCAGAATAACGTCAGTCCAGGAAAATTATTGTCACATACTTGAAGCAACCATTTAGGGCACATGGTGAGGTGAGCTGACCAGCTCAATTCCTCCCACCAAAACGGCACAAGGGTCTCACAGACATACAGTCGTGCCACTTGAATGAAGGTCTCGAAGCCTGCCATTTTATCATCACTGGGGATACTGCGCAACACCCAACCTCAGGGTACTCAGGAACCCTTGCCAGATCGAAGATCCCACTCCGAAGAATCTCGTAGAAACCTCTCGTGCGTGAAGGGTAAGGAAAAGGAATCGAGCGGCCCGGACACATGTAAACAAAAAATAAAAACGTGATCATATACATCCTAATATATCAAAGCCTCGGTAAGTAACAACAAATTAATACCTTAAACAATATTTTCACGCAAGATTACACCAGCACATGATAATTTGAAACTAATTCCCTTAAATAGATATTAGCACACAAATAAGACTTCAATAAGCATAAGCGTATCAGTTACAGGAATTCTTTTTAAAACATTACAATAAACAACATCTACATACTATATAGCACCTTATCATTTATAAACACTCATTTCTTTACATTATTCAAACACAATACACATATTATGACATAGAACATATTGTTCTCACTGCAAACTTATGTGTAAAAATATTCCTCCGGAGGCGCATAAAATACACACAAATTATCAAACAACATAACAAAGAACGAACACATACACTAGTAACCACACAACGCTACTCACCACAAACACAACACTAAGTGACACTACCCCCGCCCGCAATTCCAACCCAAAACCCTACTGGGAGGTGGCAGACGGAACTAAAAGGGAAGGAAAATGGCCGGCCCTACTCCAGCTGGTCTTCTGTCTTCGTTCTGCAGGAGAGAATGGCAATTACAGACGGTACAACGTCGCTTGGTACACCCACATCTCTGTAACAGAACTAAAGCTTCCCATTAACAAGTATGATCCGGTTTGGCAGCGTGTTTTAGATGGTTCACATGCGCCTTCCTGACGATGCGCCCTGAGGAAGGATCAGCCAATAGCACAGTATTAGGGCCCAACAGCATAACCACGTCGAATGGACCTACAAACCGGGTCATGAGCTTACTCCCACGATCTTCAGGTCGTGAAGGGAGCGCAAAAGACCTGCAAAACACGGAATGCCCGACCTCAAAGTCGGACGCAACGCGTCTAGCATTATAACGCGCTTGTAAGCGTCCCCGCTCATTATAAAGACGACCCAGTACTTCTGCGCTCAGACGCTCTCTTGCGCCATCTGACATGGGCACAGCCGGAGAAGGAACGTCCCACACATTCAGCAGCGGGTGAAGGACATCCCAATCCAACACAACACGCGCGGGACTATGACCTGTAACTCCGGACACAGCCGTGTTAAATCCAAGGTTGATTAAGTCTAAATCCTGATCCCAGAATGCTTGCTGGGAATGATAGAGGGCGGACAAGGTACATTTCAGATTCCTGTTGAATCTCTCCACCCTGTTTCCACACGGATAATAAGTACTAGAGGTAAAACTTGAAATTCCCCCTCGGAAACACATGTTCCGGAACTCCACGGATACATAATACGGAGCATTATCGGTCACCAAATTGACCGGGGGACCGAACACAGACCACACCCTATCAGATAACACTCTCGTAATCTCCTTACTCTTTACTGACCGCAATGCCATCAGGATCACAAAACTGGAGAACACATCCAAGACAATAAGGATATACATATTTCCTTTCTTCGATCGAACCAAGGGGCCAAATACGTCACAATGTAAAACTTCCCAACAATAGGAGACTGAATCTACTGAATACAAACCAACCTTAGAATTTTGCGCAGGCTTTACACGCAAACACAACTCACAACGTTGGACATAGCGGCGCACATCCTTGCTGACCGTGGGCCAATAAAACCGTCCACACAGCTTTCTAAGCGTTCCCTGTCTACCCAGATGTCCACCAAAAGGAGAAGAGTGATAATAGGCTAGTACTTCAGCCCTACAATGCTCAAGCACCACCAAACACTTTGCTCCACCACGACGTCCAACATAACGTAGGAGACCGTCTGAGACAACATACGGCCCTGATTCATCCTTCTGTACCGCGGCCACCAAATCACGGCAGACCGGATCCTTCGACTGAGCCTCCTGAAGTCTCTCAAAAAAGGTGGGGCTAACGGTATACATGGCACTCAGACTACCAGAGTACACGAAGTCCGCAGGATTGACCTCAAAGTCCACGGGATCAAACATTCTCGACAATGCATCTGCAGCAGCATTATCGGAACCCGGAACATGCTGGATCACAAACTGAAACCGCGACAGACGAAATGCCCATTGGCCCAGCTTGCTGAAGTCATTTGAATGCCCCAGAAGCCAAGTAACAGCCTGGTTGTCCGTACACAGTACATATTCTATGCCACTCAAGAAAGACTCAAATTTGGATGTTTCCCACACGCAGACTAGGGCCTCCTTTTCAAAAGAACTTAACCACCGTTCTCCGTCGGTCAATGTTGTGCTGGTAAAGCCGACAGGACATAACTGACTGTCCCTCAGTTGACTCAGCGTTGCCACAAGCGCCATGCTGGACGCGTCAACGTGCAACACAAATCGAAGCTCTAAGTCAGGCATGTATAAAGAAGGAGCATTTGCCAAAGCGACCTTCAATTTGCGGAAGCTGGATTCCTGCTCATCTCCCCACTCAAACTCAACATTTTTACACTTCAAGCGATTAAGGGGCACGGCGGCCTCCGAAAAATGTGGAATAAACCTGGAATAATATCCCAACAACCCCAAAAACCGGGAGACCCCACGAACAGTCTTGGGACGGGGAAATTCCACCACGGGGCGCACTCTCTCGGGATCCATTATTAAACGTCCTTTAGACACTATATATCCCAAGAACTTGACGGAAGGTGCTGCCCAGTAACCTTGCTCTGGTTCACTGTAAGGCCGGCTGAACGCAACTGGGGCAATACCAGATGCAAATGCTCCAAATGCTCCTTAATATCAGTGATATACACAATAATACCGTCCAAGTATTTGTAGACACATTTAAATTTCAAATCAGACAATACATGATCTAGAACTCGTGACAGAGCTTGCGTTCCAAACTTCGCTCCCATAGGTATGCTGTTAAATTCAAATTGCGCCCAAGGGGTGCGGAAAGCGGTATACTTCCGACAATCTGGGTGCAAGAGACACTGAGGAAAGCTAGCGTTTACGTCGAGTACGGAATACACTTTGGACTTCCCTGAATGCTGAAGAGTAGCATCCACTGTAGGGGCTGGAAAGGGATCTAAAAATACATTTTTATTAACTTTAGACATATCCGTCACCAATCTAAATCCACCATCTTTCTTCTTCACCAGAAATGCCGGACTTGCATAATCTGACGTTGGTGAAATCACTCCTTCACGGAGCATCTTATCCACAATTTGCCGCATTATCGCTAATTTGGGCGGACTGTAGGAATAGAAGGACACTCTTAACTGGTACCTCATCGGTCACTGTAAATTTTTAAGGCAATATGTCACACTTTCCTTTGTGTGTTTTGCACCCCATTATTACAGCTCAAATTTGAACCAGACAATCCATATACACACCCTAAATGCGAGCTCGAAGAAATCTGAGACTTATGCAAAGGACAAGCCACTGTCAGAGCAAATTTAAATCTAAGGCATCTACCATGCATGTCTACCACACCGCGGGTGTGATACAAAAAATCAATACCGAAAACCAAATCGGCAATCAAATCCTGCACTACCCAAAAGCGACGTGTCCAAGAAAAACTATCAGTCCTGAAGTGCAACATGACAGATTGCTTACACTTAACAACTCGTCCATTTGCTACACTGATTTCCAAAACACTCTAATTATCCCAACGAGACCATAAATTCAAGTCCCGACTCAGCAAAAATTCTCAGAATTGCTCTCTTACAAAGCTATGCGAGGCGCCGGTATCAACCAAACCAGCTCGTACAACACCGTACGACGACACACTCACGAAACTGTCCATGCGGGGCCCCCACAAATCCGCCCGTCGCCTACTCTCGACGCGCAAAGAAGCGACGGTATTCAGTTTCCCAGACAATATTTCTGTGTGTGCCCCTCCCTTCCACAAAGAAAACACGCTCGGCGCTCACGTTCAGTGACCAGGAATGTACACGCACGAGCTATGTGCCCGCATTGATTACAGTTCGCGCACCGCAACACAGCAGGATCTGCGCCCATCCTAGAGGGTGTACGTTGGACAGGAACCTACCTAGCAGCATCTGAAACCTGGTTGAACCCCCTTTTGGGTACAATCGTGCACATTCTGTCGCCACGCAACTGCACGCTTGAGTCACCCATATTCCCTTCCTGATTTGACCTCCCTACCGGAACATTCCGATAGTAATCAGCATCCAAGGGCAACTCACGATCAATATCTATCGCTAATTGACGCAGATCTTGCACACTCACGGGCTAAGGTCATACAGATCGATGCACTCGGGCACTCGGTAACATGCGATCAATAATACCCTGTATGATCTTGCTATCTGGCCTTGTCAAATTTACCGCACGCGCGCAATTCAGTACGTTACGTAGCTACTCATCGACTCTTTTGGCCGCTGGTATCGGTCCACATACTGCTTCTTAACAGCTGTACGAGCTGACACCCTACCAATACACTCTAACAACAACCTTTTGTAAGCCTCATAACTACCAATAGCCCCAACGTTGCGTATCAACATCGCACTCACATCCTCACCGACGCGCCCCGACAAGCAAGTCAAGAAAAATTTTCTTGTAGTTCATATTGCATACCGTAATACATACCGTCCATTGCAATCAGAAATTTAACTACAGCATCTGGATCAACTGCCGTCAAAGGGGGTATTGCATTCACCCTATCCATCAGTACTATCTGCCGAGCCGACACAGGCTCATAACCTCCCATACTAGTGTTATTAATGGCGTGTAAAGAATTAGTACATGACATAGCACGTAGGCGTAACTACGTGACATCTTCGCTATGTTCAAAAGTTACGCCTGCACTGGTCAAATATTCACACAGCTCTAGGTAGCCACACCGCAAAACAAAATCCGACATACTCGTCATAACGATATAATAATGATTTCCAACAACTCACTGGAAACCGCCACAGCACAAAACAAGACACTAAACCCTACGCAACCAATTCGACAAATTATCCCAAATGTCTCAAGCACGTCACCTTACACTAAATTAGAACAAACACAACTCGTCTTGGCATAAGTTTCCTCACTACACCTCACCTCTCACTTCATCAGGCGACGTACTTCACTCTAATGGAACACGGGATAGACTACTACAGTGACAGAAACAGTATTAAAGTTTAACAAACTCACATTTAATACTGGTAAAGGTTACAAAACACGCATCAAATACCCTCAGGCTGATCATTAAATATCCAATGCCAAATAACAAAACAAATAGAATCATTACCCGTGATTAACAAATACGGAAAACGGGCTACCGATCCCCTCGCGACCGAAACGGCACCGCATCGCCAAATTCCACAAGGATAAGTAAAATTTAATGATCAAATTAATGATGCAATTACTAATTACTCTACTGCATTACATTCATGTACGCAAAAAAATATCCTTCAACTGTTACGTGTGTCTGCGTGGTTGTTTCCCTTCTTTACCACTGAACTGCAGTATATCTTCTTCCCGGTAATTACGGCTCATCCTAACTGCCGTTATACAACCTACTTCCTGATGGTTGGCTACGCTGTTTTTCCTACATTCACTTCTTGGGGATTACCCGTATCTTCTGCCTCTCATTCCGCTGCTGCTCTATACTCGTCTCATGTCGCCCCTCACCAAACCTGAACACCTCAATGTTAAGCGTTGACCAAAATCACTCAAGTCACACACTAAAATCTATGTCTATTGCTAGCAATCCTGTGTCTCCCTCTAGCTCCCCTATCTCCCTCTAGCTTACACTGTCTCCCTCGAGCTCACACTGTCTCCCTCGAGCTCATACAATCTCCCTTGAGCTCACACAATCTCTCTTGTGCTCACACAATCTCCCTCGAGCTAACACAGTCTCCCTCTCTAGCTCTCTAACTTTTGTCTGACTGATAAATTTCAATTATTAGTAGTTCACAGCTTTGTTCATGGTCAGATTTTGGTTTTAATACATTTGTGTGCGCATATGCATACGTGTGCATGTGTGCGTGTGCGTGCATGCTCACAACACATCTGGCTGTACCTCTGTAGCTATTTGTCGCATCCTCAGCAACTCTTAATTATTCTACTACACCAAATATCTGTCTCTTGAGTGGTATGATAATTTTTGAAAGACGTTTTGTTGTAATGATTAAATTAAATACTATTTCAATACGTTTATTTTTCAAGTAAGTGAACGTATATTTTTTCTTGTTTCATTAACAGTACACTTCATTTTGTACAGTTTGTTCTAAAGCCAAACAAACCTATAGTCTGTATCATGTAACTTTACTGTATTTTGACCTTTCTCTTTTGAGAAGTGTGTCTGAGAGTTACATTGTTTGGATCTTTAATCCTACCAGGATTACTTAAAAAGCACAGTCTCCGCAAGCCTGTGTACAGACACACTTCTCAAAATACGGAACACTTACATGAGACAGACTATATATTCATGTACAGCATTTGCAAAAGGTTTCCCTAGTCAAAAATTTTTCTTATTAAATGTAATGTGTAATATGTATAGAATTTGATCAGAAAACATAATCACCTTTTAAAATTAGCCACCTGTTCGCCGTATATTTCTGGAACCAATGCCTATCCATCGTATTCCATTGTTCCAAAACTTTCAGTTTTGTATTTTTCACCCTTTTTCCCCCTCAACTTATTTTTTTCTCCACAATACTTAATGGTAATAAACAGAAGGAAGTACAGTGTGGAAACTATTACATCAATAGAAAGATTTCATGTGAGACTATTGTAAATAAGTAGAAGCGAGAACATTTTACGTCAGATATTGAAATGTTGAAAAGGTATAGAATGAGCAATTTGCGTCTTGTAAATCTCGTGATGTGTGGTGCAGATGACGAGAGTGAGACTGCAACAGAAGGAGAGGACGACGAGGCGGCCCGTGAGCTGAGGCGGCAAGAGGTTCGCCTTGAAGTGCCACAGCTGCCGCGTGGCAGAAAGGACACAGACTCCGGCTCCGACACTGAGGTGAAGGTCGTGCCTGTCCAGGGAGTGTCTGTGGCTAGGATCAAGAAGAACCGCAAGCAGTGCAGCCTGCAGTAACAGAGAGTGTTCTGATTTGCAGGCGTGCGCAGCAACACTAGACAGATGAAATCTCACATGCACAAACACGCTGGTTTACAATTGGTGATAGGCACAGACTAGAATACGCACAATTTCACTGGCAACACGCTCACACACATACACAGTTTGTTATCTGTTGGGTTGTTATGAAGAAGTATCCTGTTGAACACCAGGTAATTTAGGCATTTTTTAGAATTAACTTGGTGTGTGTATTGCAAACTAACAACACAGTTGTTATTTACATGCCCTTTCTTTTTTTTTTTTTTTTTTTTTTTCTAACATATCCAAAATTTCCTATAATTCCTGTTTGTGACTAAAATTATGTTTGAAGTTTGTGTAGAACATTTATTTTAAAAGTTGCACACGTTATTAACAAATTGTTATAGTTATCAATATATTGTATTAACATTCCAACTAAAAAAATCAAGTTGCATAATTTTCATACCATATATTGTAAATGTAAAATTGCCAGTGTGTGTTTTGAAATGTCAAACATTTTTTGTCTGAAAATGGTTATTATTTTCCAATTCATATTTCTGTGGAGTAAAATGACAAATTTTTTAATCCCTGTGTTTTATAATTATGGTAACCAATTAAGATATCTTGAAAGTTATAGTAGTACAAAAGTGAATTGATTATTTTTTTTTTTTTTTTTTTTTTTTATTGTCACCACTTAAATCCACAACTATGTTTGAAAACAAAATATTAAATATTACTGGATACAATTTACTATGGAGTTTAATGTGCCATTAACACTTTCCAACTGCATTCTGTGTTGTATGCTAGAGCTTTTTATACCACCAAGTAACAAAAATGTGTGTCAGCGTGTTGCCTTTGTAGCCAGCAAGTTTTGTATTCCCTTAACATTGCAGACTGAATAGGATATATAGCCCATTTTCAATGGCTCTGAACTGTTTGTAAGCCTGTAATACCTTTAACCACACTAATAATAATTTTTTTTGGTCATATTGACTCTTGGACACTTGATAAAAATATTAATTTTTTTTTATATCATTTAGAATAGTGTTATCGATGAAGATGATGATGGTGATGAATGATAACAATTAATAAAACTAATTTATCTTTAACTTCAAAAAGTGTCACTTGAACATATTCTGTCAAGGTAAACAAAACCTCTTGAGTAAACCTTGTGGGTAACTTTGTCCACCCAAAATTTTTGTCTTTGCGTTGTTTAGTAAAGAATGTTTTAAAGGTTAACTATATGTATCAAAGAAATTATTTCAATGACTAGGTTCCAATTATCTACTGATTTACTGTAAGACCCCAAAACTAATATTTTCAATGGTTGAAGTAACCCCGGTTTACTTTATCAGACGTAATTCAGCTGTTAGTATTATTTTGAAATGTGGCGTCACCCATAGAAATTATGAACTCACTCTGTATTGATAGTGATATTTGGATCAGTGCTTAACAGGAAGGTTTTCAGTGATGGTGAGGGGTGATATGAGGTGTGTGTGGAGCAGCACCAGAATGAAGGGGCAGGGAAACAGTATGTTCCCGAGAGAACGCTTTGACCGACGACTTCATCCATCACTATTTACAAGTGACAATGCAAGTTATTCCACCAGGAATCAAAACTGTATCACCTTAGTGGGAGGCAAACATTCTAGCCATTGTTCCAAGTGCAGTCTCTTATTCTGCTGGAGATTTATTAGAAATAGTCGCAACATATCAACACATGTCAGCACTTATTGTAAAAAAATTTATTTTTGGCATCAGTGCAGCTAAATTTACGTTACTGACTTTGCGTGTAACTTAATGATAGTATTATATCAGTAAAATATACTACAGCAAATTGTCTTAACTTGCATTGCATTAATATACATACAGTTCCCCATGTAAACATTTTTCATTTTGTAAAAATTTTTAAATACTTAGATATTATTATATAGATTATGTCTGTACAAATACTATTCCTGGAACTGACAATTCCATAAAGTAACGTAGGATCAGAGGAGTGGTTTCATATGTAAACTTAAAAGTTTATTAATATGCTTAAATTTTAATGCTTTGTAAACAATTTTAAGTTTTGTTACAGTGTCTCGAAAACAGACTTTTAAGCTCTCAAGTGCATATTAAAAATTTAAGTACTTGGCAGTGAAGTGAGTAGTCGTATATAACTGGAGTCAATTTTTGTCGTAGATTGTTTCAGAATCAACATCCACAGAGTCAGAAAGTGAAGAAGTGGAAAATTCTGCCACAGAAATTGAAACTGATTCTGAGTTTGAACATGATGGCACCACACCGACCCATGAAATTCCTGCCATACTCATAGATGACAGCAATGTGACGAGGCGTATGCATCAGGTAGTAGAGCCACCCAAGAAAGTACAGGTGCGATCAGGCCACATTCTACGCCCCATAAATGGCACAGTGTTAACAAAGCCTGTTGGCCCTCAGCATAAAGAACGTGAACGTCAAGATGGGGTGAAGTTAAAGTTTTCTCCTCTTCATCCTGAGCAGGACAACAAGTCTTCAAGTCTGTCTAATCTCACTGTCGGAAACAATATCATCAACTTGACTAACAAAGCTCCCACCAGAACTCCATTGATTAATCCTAGACAAGGTGATTACTTGCTTAACAGAACTCACTCAACAGAAGGCATTGCTTCCAAACTATCATTAGAATTGAAGAAAAAATATCTGCTGGGTGTTTCTGGCTTCCCTGGTTCTGTAAAGAAGTCTGGCTCCGCATCAACTCTAGATTCCAAGATGAAGAATTTTGTGGATATGATATCAGAACATCAAAAACTGTTGCATCCAGCCCCTGAACCAAGTCCTACCATGCAGGCGTTCCTTCAGGGTACCTCAAAATTGTCCATTGTCAACAAACCCCTTTCCCCGACTTCACCAACCCTATTGGATGCTTCGCTAAAACTTCCACCACCGCCATGCCAACAGACAGCTTTGTCAGTAAAGAAAGAAAAAGCTCTTCCATCCACTGGAGATGTCTTTGAACATGTTTGTAAGCTTGGTTCCAAACAGGAATTGACATCTAACATCAGCGAAAAACAGTCTCATGAAATAAATGGGCTTGCGCTTACAAATGGCACCAATGTTAATGCAATAGAAGGAGATTTGGAACAAGTTAAAGGTTCACCTGTAGGCATTCTAAATACAAAGGAGACTACAGTGGATAGTCAGGATATAAACAGAAAATATGAAGGTGAGGATCCTGAGGAGGAAGGAGACTATCGCCCAAGAAGCCCAGCTCATGAGACATCTATCATTGTACCTGACATACCATGGAAAACAACTCGTACAGAAACAAATGAAGATGAAGACATAGAAAGTGATTCATTATCTTCAAGTGACAGTTTGAGTAATCTAGATGATGATAGTGATGATCATAAGAGTGGCTCCTTACATGCAGGTGAACGAGCACCTCCCAGAGTTGAGATACATGATTCAAGTGGCACTTTATTGGAGGGATTATGTGAAGAGCAAAAAGATTCCGTGGAAATTTTACAAGAGTCTCCTAAAAAGCCAGCATCACTTAATTTAGAATTGTCAAGCTCTGTGGATTTGGTGAGGGCTTCAAATGTGATAGATAGAGAGCGTAAACAGTCCATAGTAACCAGTGAACGAAGTAGTCCCTCTACCCCTCCTTCTTTAAGAGGTGAGGACTCCGAGTCTGTCCACAACGAAGCCACTCTTGCTGAAACAGAGTTGTCAGATTGGGCTCAAGATGGAGATGCTATTGTGTCTGAAGATCTGGAGGATGTAGAGTTCAATATAGATCCTCATTTCATAACTACGAGAAGACACAGGAACTTTAGGAAAGGTGGAAAAGTGTTAGGGGCAAGGATAGCAAGAGCTGAAGAGGAATTTGGAGATTTTGATGACCCAGGCCATGTTTGTAGCCTTTATAAGGATGCTGTACCTAGCAATATAACATCACAGCTTTTGTCAAACACAGATAGCATTGAGTATATGGATACAGGGCCTGAAGAAGACAGTAGTACAGATGATGTGTTTGCTGCTACCAATGAAAGTCTGCTAAAAAATAAAGGGTACATTCAATTTGTAAATTCTTTTGATGATGAAGACATTTCTACACCTTTAGTTGAGACACAAAACACTCCAACTGTTGCAACAGCAGTGCCAGCTGTGGTTCTGGCAGAGAGTGGGAAAGATGGGGAAGATACGAGTGAGAGCCCAGACACAGTTGAGGTGAGTAATGTAGAGGCAGCAGTAATAGTTTCTGGTAATGAGCTTGAAGGAAATACGACAGAAGAAACTACAACCAGTGGTGAAGTGGTGACTGTAAAGGATAGTCCTTTGGATCAGGAGAAATTTTATACCCCTGAGAGTCAGTCTTCAAAAGATATTGAAAATGCAAGCAGCAAAGAGTACGAGGATTATGTAAGACGTTTGCAAGGTCGAATATCACCTTTCAGCAATGTTAGAGATTCAATAGATGTTAGAAAATCTCGTCGTAAAAATAAGCCACCTGCTCAACTGCAGGATTTAATAACTGAAGAAGTTACTGAAGATTCATCTAAGCAGCAAGCAGTATCACCAGAGAACGGAGAACATGTGTCTGAAATCAGTACTTCGCAGAAATTAGTGGAAATATCTCGTGAAAGGTCTAAGCAGAAAGATCTTATCCATGAAATGGTATTGAACAAAGTCCTTGCTCAAAATCAAAAAAAGAGCCCTTACGATAAGAAACCGAAACGGTATCGTTCTGTAACGTCACCTCTTACGTCGCCTGGACCTACTACGCCGGTTAAAAGTTTCTTTGAAACAGTGCCTAGGTTGCCTGCTGGTGATACAAATGTAGATGAACATGAAAGTAAGGGACAGTTAGGTAATGAAATAGAGACTGATAAAACAAAAGTTCTTAAAGACTTGGAAGTGCCTTTAGCTGATAGTTTAGTAGATGAAGACTTAGAAAAATACTACACGCCTTTGACATCTTTTAAGACAAAGCTGCCTCATTCCCAGTCTAGGCAACGTCCATTGTCAGTCCATGCTTCATTCACCAGTGGACACCATGCAGATGATACTGCTGGTAAACTTTCTATATTGCCAGATACTCCCCTGACGAATCCAGAGGCATTCTCTTTGCCAGATATTAGAAGGGCGTTATTCAGGTCACCAGAGGAGGCTACAGAACTACCAGTGCCACCACCCAGAACCCGTCACGATGAGTCTAAAAAAGCTACGGAACGTGATCGCTTGTATGAAGAGGCAAGAAAGAGAGCACGGTTAAAAAGTGATGAGGAGCTGGGATTGAGTCCTGAAAACTATGTGGTCGCTCTGAGGGAGAAGGTTAAATCCTCAGCATCTAACAAGCGGATAGAAAGGTGCCTTTCAGAACCCAGGGATTCACTGATGGTGGACAAGGCGGAAACAACAGAAGGGACAGTCACAAAGTCATTCCCTATCCAAGCTGCGCCTAGAAAGTCCAAGTCATCTTCTGGCCTGAATGATACTCCACCTACTGTTGCAACTTCATCTAGTCAACTCACACCAAATGTAAGACACAAAAATTGTTTATCATTGTATGTTTGATTAACAGTGTAACCCTGTTTTGTTATTTGATACATTCTTGTTTAGAATAGCAGGTTTTCTGATTTAGTCTTTGTCTTGATATTCAAACATGCAACATTTTACAACTTGAAGCCACCCATGGCTGCGTGTTGGATAGGTATTGGCTGGTTGCTACTGGGCAGTAATTGTCTTGTTGGCGAGGAGACTGACTGAGTTCAAGAGGTGCGAGATTTGACTCTGCAAGCTAGCAGTCCTCTTAATGGTTGGGTAGTTGCATTAGTCCTGATGGGGAGAGGTGTGCAGGAAGTGTGTGGGTCTCCCATGATGTGGACTTACCTTTAGGGGTTGATGTGGAGGGCCATGTCTCGTGTTGCCAGATGGCTTACGGCCTAGGGGAAGTTGCCAGAGCACTCTCCGTGCTAAGGAGCATGCCAAGCTAGTGGTGGCTGTAGTATGGGCTGTGTGGGAGCTATGGCAGTTGCAAAGATTAGCGAAGGCAGAGGCACTTTCCTTTGGCACTGGTTGGCTGGTGGGATCAATCATGGACCAACGCGTCAGGTTAAGGTTCAAGGTGCAGTGACGAGAGTACCCTCACGGACGGTCGGCTGGTGAGCCTTATCAGAAGACCTTTGTTCATTTCTAGGTAATAATCCTTGGCTACTTAGATGACGCCTGCTTGGCCGAAACTAAGTGGTTGATAGAGGGGCATCAGTTGTGCATTGCCAAATTCACTCTCGGACAGCCTCAACTTGTGGCTTCAATGATGGCAAGTTATGAGGTATATTGGTATATTTGCTCCAGCTAGATTGACCAAGCGTCTTGATATCTTGATATAGCCGCTTCCCTGTTAACAGTTTTTTGTTTGTGGTATGGTGGTATGGCATCCCTACTGTTTGCCAGCGACATGAATGGTGTGTGGGATTTCTTACCTTACCGGAAGCTCTGACCAATTTAGTGGCTCCCATTTAGCAAAGATGATGGTGGACGTGAGGGTCTTTGGTCTCGCAGGTTGACCTGGAGGGGTAACTACTCTTGCTAGGTGCGAGTAGCATGGGATACAGGGTTCTCGAGGTAGTGAGTGCTGAGCCAACGCACTGCTGTTGTTAGCAGCCCTCATAGGGCCTGCATACTACTAGGTGAAGTTTAGACCTTTCCGACTCTCTATCAAAGATTGGGGGTTGGGGGTTCAGCAGTCAGTGTTAACATTGTTTGATAACAGGGTGGGTCTGCAGCATTACCATTGTTTGCACCACTCTGGTTCTAGGCAGATCTGACTGTAGAGTCTCAACTGTGTGTTTTATACAGTCATCCAGATGCAAGTTATGCCATGTTTCCCATGTTGTGAGGGGGGGGGGGGTAGTAGAAAGAAAGAGCATGAGAAACAAGTAGTGTAAGGAACATGGTCCTGTTCAGAGAGTCTGTCAATTTATGTTGAAGACGAAGCGGAGTATATTGCTGAGATGTGCTTATTCACAAAAAATGGATCACCTGCACCGCCTGTCCATAAGAGCCTGAAGGGCATAATTTGAACGCCTACATTACGAAGTTACAGGGGGCAAGGGTACCTTTGAGCAGACTGACTACTTTAAGTTTGATGTTGGAGACTGAGAGAAGAAGTAGGTTGGTGCAGGACCGAAGAGTGGGGGGTTGGAAGCACTTATATAGTGCAAGGAAGGGGAGGCTGACTGGAGGACAGACAGGAGTGGGGTGGTAGTCCCTCCTGCACAGATGAGTTGGGCATCATTTATTGTTGATCGAGGGAGTCCACCCTTGCTCTATGAGGTCCAGTTGCCAGAGCTCCATGCCCTGTATTGGGGATTGCCTACCTTCTAGTCACTGGCCTTATAGGTAACGGCATGCACACGTTACTAGTATGGCACTGTGTTGCTTATCAAGCATTGTGGGAGACGTGGGCTGGATGTAGGTGAGCCACAGTGCCAGGGTGGAGGCTGTGAGAGAAAAACAACATTGCTGTGGCATGTCAAACGTGGTGATGAGAATCAACTTTTTTGTAATTTTGCATGGTTTTACTCTTGATAGCCAGTCCTCTGTATCATTAATCATTTATTCTATGTCTGATAAGTTGTGTTACTTTCAGCAACTTAGAATGTTACTTTGGTCTGTACTCTGATAAAGTTGTTTTAGCTCTGTAAATGAGTAGAAAACTTGTGATATGCCCCCTTTCTTCAACTGGCTAATAGATTTGTGTTGTTTTATTCTTAATTTATTTGATTTTACTTGATTCAAAAGGCCAGCATTGCTTTCCGGTTGCTAAACTATCGGGTGTGTGTTCTAATACCAGTTACTTTGCATTCTAGTAGTTTTGAGCTGTTACCAATACGCAGTGTTGTTTCAAGCTTATAAAGTGACTCTAGTATAAACTAAAAAATACATTCTATAACCAAAATGTGTCATTATGATTATGAGTATGACAGAGAGTTTTAATTCCAAATATTTTAATTTAAAAATTGTAATGCAGTTTGAAATGTATTTGCTTATGTTAATTTTACTCCTTTAAATTCTTAAGTAAGACCTGTTAACAGAAATGGTGGTCATAAACAATGCTAGAGCACTTTGAATTTTGAGCTTTTGAAAAATTTAAATTACAAATGAAGTACTGAGTTCACTGCACTTTTCTTGGAAATACAGTTATAACTTTTCAGATAAATCTGAGTACTAAATTCAGGGACTTAAGAATTTTAATACAGAAACTAGGAAATAACATGAAATGCAATCATGCCACATACACATCATCTTATATTTTTATCTGTCATGGCAGTTGTAGTAATGGAGACAGCCATGACAAAGAAGACATATGTTGTAGACATAAAATGTTAATACTTCAGTTGCACAAAATGTATTTTCAGAGTTGCAAAAATTATTTTTATTTAACTTCAGAGTTGCTTTTCATAATATTTTATATTAGATTTCTTGCCCCAAGTTATGTTTGTGATAGGAAACACGTATAGTTTGTAAGCTGTTGGGAAACAGTGTAAACCAGGTTAATTGAACCTAGAGCAATAGTACACACAGAAATATTTGGTGAACTAATTATATCATATCATGAAATATGCTTTCTTAGTTCTGTAGCTGATTAATGAATGACTTTCTAAAATGTCAGGTCACAGTATTGTAGATCTTTGAAATTGTTGGTTAAACCACTGGATGCCAATACATCTTCAACATAGATTTGCGTGGTTATTAAAGTACTGGTCAAATTTAGGACCATGCGGTGATGATGGTAATTTTTTTTTTTTCTGGAGGTAAACTTCTTAAATGTTTCGGCATCAGTCAATGGTTGGTAATCAGTAATTAATTTCTATGTAAAAAGGAATAAATAATTTCTTTGTGTTAAGCAACATGTTTTTCAAGTATGTAAAACTCCTTTATAACAACCCTTTTTATTACAACCGCCTCTCTGTAGCTACACTTTTCCCGGGAATCATGTGGCCGTAAAATAGGGGTTTTACTACAGTAAAACCCCTTTATAATGCTCGCCCATATGTAATGACACTATTTTTAGAAACAGTGAGGGGTTGTTATTGAATGTTTTACATATTGTAATATGTATTAAAATGAGTTTGTTCTTGCATAGGCAACGTTCTATGTGGATCAGGATGCTGCAGTGGACTCCCAGGGGAAGAAGAAGAATAAAGATAGAGATAGGAGGAGGAGTATAATACAGGCTGTGTCTGACTTTTTTCACAAAAAGAGAGAGTCGCCCAGCAGCTCTTCGCCACCGAAAACCCCCGTTGCAGCCAAAGAGAAATTTTCCAAGTTCAAATTCTCCAAAGGAAGAGGAAAGGTGAGTTTTGATATTGTTTATTGTTTTTAATTAATTTGTACTTGAGAAATTGCCTATGATACTGGAGATTGTTATGTTAGGCTCTTCACACATTAGATAAGGTACAAGGTCTGAACTATAATTAACTCTTGGTTTTTCAAGATAGCCTCATATTTTTAATTCTTCTAGAAATGAACAGTTAAGTTTCAGCAAGAAAATATAAATACAAGCAGGTAATAATGTTCTAACTTTCTTGGATTACAAACATTCCGCAAACAATTGAAAAATTGAAAGAAAGTGTAAAATATGGTAAATAATTGTCAAAATGTTATGTAGATAGGAATGTATTAAAGGGTTTGTTTTTGTGAGCAATACTCTCGTTCTTTGAGCTTGTTAACTAGTTTTAATTGAAGTGTAATGATCGCTTGTTTATTAAAATAAAGTGACGACTCATTTGCTTTTTTGTTATATTTTAGACGTTATATTGTGTAATATGGAGGTATGGTATTATGGTTATCTGTCCAATTTATTATTATATGTGAAATTCCTTTATGTTAGCGATTCTTTGAAATTTATTTAAATATTGTAATTTTTATGCAACATTCACAATTTTGAACACAAATTAGTGACAAGCTGCAAATACTATGCAATTACAAAAAAGTTATGTTCCATGAAATATGCATTAATATGTAAAGAAGCAAAGCAGACCTAACAGTGAGTAAATTTTCATTGTGCATTATCCATAACTTAAATATCTGCAGTTTTTTCCCCTCCCTCAATTAGTGTGGATGGTCTATTGCAGGCTTGCCGTTTTAACGGGTTTTATCCGTTTTAACGGATATTTAAAGGTTAAAAACGGACAGACGGATAATGTTAGATATTCACGGATATTTCTAACATCTGTGTTTGTCAACAATTGACACAAAAATTAGCGACGCACATGAATGGATTAACGAGATTCACTAATATTTTTTGTGCTTATTTTAAACCTACAAATCTTTCACTTTATTTTTGCAGAAATGTCATGCTATATACAACCAAATATACGTAAATTTGTGTTTTATTTTATGCCAAAATAAATAAAAAAAGGAAAATTTTTAAAACCCCTCATAATGGCTACACCCCATATTTTGTACCAAAAATTTTGGTGAAAACATGCGGCGATTATGTTAATAAATACGTGTATTTACATTTTATGTGCGGCGCCATGATACAAGCAAACTACGTCTCATTCGAGGCCATAATTAAACTTATGCAGATATATTAATTTTTCAACAATAAGTAGTCAGTTGAACATGTTCACACTGTGGAAAGTTTCACTGCTACTTTACCGAAACAGATTAGAAAATAGTTCAGTCTGTAAAAAACATTAACAGTAAATGGTTTCCTGTATAACATCTCAATTTTTCACAATACTCCGTATTTGTCGGCATACAGGACGACCCCGCATATAAGACGAGTCATGGTTTTGAAGGTACAAAATCTTTAAAAAATTAAATTACTAATTTTGAATTTCCCGACAGAAAAATATTTTTTTCCTTTGTCAGAAACATTAAAAATTTAGTTTAAATATTTTCAACGCATTTATTATCGGCATATAAACATCATAGTGGACACATAAACGAATAACATTGGCTGGTACTGATCTCCGCGCGCCCAAGAGCCAAAGAAACGCATGGCGGCGACCACTGGCCGGCGATATCTCCGTTTGCCGGCAGTTGCGCGCGACTTGTCAATGCCGGGCAACAACAGCTGCTTGCAAGGTCATCGCGTTCCTGTGCGCTGTTGTCTGCCAGCCTAGCGCTAGACAGACACGTGAATGTGTGGTACGGTACCTAGATCCTCGTTTTTTTCCTCCCGAGAGTCTTGTGCTTGCGAGACAAAGGATGAAAGCATGCGGACCTAGATCTTTGTTTTCTCCGCCCGAGAGTTGTAGGCTGGCGAGACAAAGTATCTCGGCACGCGCTCGCATCGATCGCTGCTTCGCTGTGAGGAAGTGTCCTTTATTATGAATGACGCACATCAAAATTTCGTACCGTAAATTTTATTAAAATAAACGGGACACTCGTTTTCATGTGTTACGAAAAACGCAATTCCTTGAAACAATATACAACTCCACACCTTACAGCATAGCTTTCAAACGATTTTTGGCTACCAAAAATTTTTGCACCCTCATATAAGACGAGTAGCAATTTTGGAGGGTCAAAAATATGTAAAAATTGTCGTCTTATATGCCGGCAAATACAGTATTATACATATTAATTTCACTATCAAAATTCTACAGCAAGAATCTTCTAAAAAACGTCGGAAAAGTACGTAGACGTAAGTTTGAATTATTACAGGATTTTACAGGATTTTTTAATGCTAATTACAGGATTTTGCAAATGAACTTGGTGGCATCCCTGGTCTAGTGTTGGCTGTATTTTGAAAATTGGTGGCTAATTTAAGGGTAGCATGTCAGAATTAGCCACATCCCTGAAGTGAACTAAATTTTTTTATTGTGTTAAATTTGAATGTTCAGTAAGGGAGAAAATAATTGTTGCAACATAATGGGGTTTGGTTTATATTAGCTTGCATTTCAAGGTTTAGAAATGTATTTGTAAGGAACCCTAAAAATAATATCCAAACAGTAACCCAGGATTATCTGGCTGACCTAGAGTATAATGTATACCTTATCTTATGTATACCTTATGTGGTAGTCGTCGTATGGCGATACATACTGTATATAGGTACAGATGTTTGGTGTAGGACAGCTGCTGATGCAGTTTGTGTAAAGTGTATCCTTCAGTTTGTTTGTTGGTAGCAACAAAAGTGTTGTGAACCCTCTTTATTTTAAACTGCAAGGGATGTACGTTTTTTCACTTTTGCTAGAATGAGGTTTTTAGTAACAGTTACTGTATTAAAAAAATTCAGAAAAGCCACTGAAACTTTTTTCAGGCTGTTATCTTCAAAATTTGTACATTTTTTTCACCACCATGACTTATTTTTATCAGTGGACTTGATATGTTGTTTTACATATAAATAACATTTGTATTGAGCATTAAAATCAAAATTTATATAAATTCTCATCTTATTCTGAGGGGAAAGAAAATTGCTTCAAGTTAATCAAGGCTTTGTATTAATTAGGTCTGTGTTAACAAGATTTGACTGTGCCATCTTATCAGTCTATTCTGTGGCAGTAACAGCATTGCTCAGTTGTAGCTACTGCAGTATTTAACCTAACTTTCAGTGTATCTAGCTGCTAGCAAGATGTATGAGAAAGTATTAGCCAGTTATGATGGAAGTTCATGCTACAAGAGCAACAGTAATGGTCTGTCTATGCATGTGCTGCTCTCAATGTATAATGTTTGTATTGTATGAAAAGTATTTCTATCTTACTTCAAAAGTGTAATGTTAGAATTAGTGACTGCTTAAAATGATTTAATTTTATTTTTTTGTTCATTAGAATAAGAATGACAATAATAGTTACTTCTATGCTGTTCAGTATTTGTTTTTACATTCTCATTGTGTTGATTGAAGCCATGTATGTTTGTAAGCAAGGCTTGGAAAGTTCCTTTTGAAAAGTGACTAGTTCCAGTTCAAGTTCCTTTATGTAAAATAGGAACTAGTTCCAGTTCAAGTTCATTGAAAGGAACTTGCAAGTTCCTAAGAAGTTCCTTTCATATTTTGCAAATGCTTTTATTTTGTCACACAGAATATGACATAGTTTAGGACCAAAATGAGATTAGTTCTCTATATAAAATAAATATTATGCTGTATTTGATTTATCTGCAAAAACACTATTTAGGTTTTTACATGAATATTAATTGTTAAATTCATCTTATTTTTACCATCATAGTAAAGCCATTTTTATTAATTCATTAATTGGCATTTCACACTAAAATCACTACAGAAATATTGCACAACTTGAAAGATATGTATGGTATCGATCAGCTGAAACTAGCAAGGAAACACTGAAATGGAAGATACTTTAATGAGTTTAGTCAACCTAATGCTCTTGTTGCATCAGATGTTTAAACACCAGTTCACATTCCCCAAACATAAAATATTTTTAAATCTCCTCCCGAAATAAAATTCTATTGCCGTATTTGCCAGCATATAGGACGACCCTGCATGTAAGACGAGTCATGGTTTTGAAGGTACAAAATCTTGAAAAAAAAAAAAAGTAAATTACTAATTTTGAAATTCCCGGCAGAAAATTTTTTTTCCTTTGCCAGAAACATTAAAAATTTAGTTTAAATATTTTCAATGCATTTATTACCGTCATATAAATATCATAGTTGACACACAAACTAATAACATTGGCTACTACTGCCCTCCCGGCACCCAAGAGCCAAGGAAATGCACGGTGGCGGCTGGCGACATCATCAGTTGCGGGCAGCTGTGCGCGACTTGGCAATGCCGGACTTAAGCTCGCCACGCGCTACATGGTAATGCCGGGCTACTATAGCTGCTTGCAAGGTCATCGCATTCCTGTGCGCTGTTGTCGCCTGCCAGCCTAGCACTAGACAGTAGACACAATGAATGTGTGGTACGGTACCTAGATCCTTGTTTTCTCCGTCAGAGAGTTTTGTGCTTGCATGACAAAGGATCTAAGCATACCAACCTAGATCCTCATTTTCTCCGCCTGAGAGTTGTGGGCTGGCGAGACAAAGGATCTAGGCACGCGCTCCAGCTGCATCGTTCACCGCTTCGCTGCGAGGAAGTGACCTTTGTTATGAATGACACTCATCAAAATTTTGTACTGTACATTTTATTTAAAAAAACGAAGCACTCATTTTCATTTGTCACCAAAAACACAATTCCTTGAAACATGATACAACTCTACACAGCTTAGCTTTCAAATGATTGTTAGGTTACCAAAAATTTTTGCACCTTCATATAAGACGAGCAGCAATTTTTGAAGGCCAAAAATATGTAAAAATAGTAGTCTTATATGCCGGCAAATACGGTACTTTTTTATTCTATGTATCTCCATAACTCTAAATATTTTACGTTACAACAAAATGTTACAGGCTACTAAGTCATGTCGCTAATATGAAACTCGAATTGCAAAATGAGTTGGGACAGTGTGACGGTGCTCCTCTTGTGCGACCTCCAGAGTGTCGTCTGCAACTGCTGCATCTTGTTGTTGTTGTTAATTTGGGACGTAACTCTCTTCCGTTGCTATTGCAAGTAGTTAGCAGGCAAAAAAATGGCAAAAACAAGCAAGCTGATGCAGAGGCGGTGCCTATAATACTGAAGCCTGGATAGCAGTGAGTTTAGTCAGAAACGGATAAAAAATACTAAGAAAAATCATATCATCAGCATTTTTTCTCTTTTATTTAACCTTTCTTTTGATGCAATTTAACAAACAAAGGCAATTCACATAGCGAATGCTCGCCCAGCGTTACTTTAGGTGGAATTTATATCTACGGATCACGACTTGCCGCTTGCCTCCGTAATAGTACTTGGTCCGGCACTTTATCTACCTTAGTTCTGACTACGCGGTTATCAATACGTACTTTTGGTTACATCACTATAAAATGAAAAGGCAGTATGCCAAAAAGAGAGAGAAAAAAAATGGACTAATCTCTTCTAACTAATCCGTCCTCTAGGCTTCACAGCCCCTCTACCACATTTAACACGTCCTCTCCCTGCTGCCATGACGCCCCAACTAATAACCTCCTGGGCGAACACTCTGACTTACTCGGCTGAGCGGCGGAGGGATACATCAGAATCCAACTTGCCTAAAAGCTGGTTAATTGACGTTTACTAAGGAAGCAAACTATGTAACATATAGTTACTGATAAATTTTCAAAGTGTTTTATTCCATTACACCATCTAAATATTCCTTAAGTTTATTAAATGGGGATGTGCAGCGTCATCAATCTGTCGTGCGTCACCACCTTTTTAGTGTTGTTGCAGACGGCACTACCACCCACGTCGATCGAGAAATGCCCTGCAGAGCCCCCGCATTCCAGCACGTCCCAATACGTGCCTCCAAGCGAGTGAACTCTGACTTGCCTGACAGATAAATCCATCCTAACACAGGCTAGCTCAGAGCTTATTTGAAATTTTAAAAGCCAGCACTTCTCCGTAGGTGCTTACAAGCAAGAGAACTACGACTAGCCTGCCAGATAAATCCTATTCCAGGAGAAGCAAGCTAAGAGGCTACTTGAGATTTAAAAAATCCAAACAAGACAAAATATAAGAAAAAGTTACTGAGAAAAGTTGCTTGAAATTAAAATTAGTTTTAAAATGAGTCCAAACACCACATGAATCCGATAAAATTGACACGTAAAATTAAATACTTTTCTCTTGTTTTAAGAGTTAAATTTAAAATTTTGAGTAAAGTTTTAATGTAAATTTCTCTACTCGCATCCCTAATTAATATGTTGGATCCTGCTGTATACATCCTTATACCTGGTTACGTTGGCCTACCTAACTTGTTATAAACAGAAATTTAAGACGAAAAAAGTTAATTTGAAATTACTGTATGATAAAGAGGCCAAGTAAGTGCTACGTGCCAGTGCACGTCACAACAGTATAAGAAAAGAAAAACTTAAAGAGCCAGTTGTATCAACTTTAAACTAACAGGCTGTTAGTTAACACTGTTAGCTTATTCTCTTGTTAAGTGCACAGTTGTATTATATCATCTGTTTCTATTCCTTTGTTAGCTACCAAGTTGTTAAGAGTTTTGGTGGTACTTTTATGTGTATGTTGACAAGTGTGCTACATTTATGTTTTTTTCCGTATTATTTGCAAAATACATATAAAAAATTAAAACTTTTACATGTGAGAAGTGAAATAATAATGAAATAATATAACATGTTTAGTCTGCATAAGACTATACTGGGCATTTCACTTAATTTACAAGACAAGTAACATGTACACTAAACTTAAAATTAACATTAATTACTGTCAAAATGTGTGACAAAATTATAAAAATTAAGAGTTTCAGTTCATCGTGTGATTATTTAAGAGATATTATTTTGGGATTCTCTCTATTTCAGAAGATTGGAGGGCTTATCTTTTAGTTTACATTCTTTCATGAACTGTTTCAAAACCTTCACATGTTTGCTATTTTGCTATCTACACAAATCAAACCGACCTCATTGAATACTTGAAAAGCCAGTGAAATTATTGCAGAATACTGTACTTGTACGAATGACATGAAACATGTTAGCACTGAATTGCTTAGAAATTATGTAGGTATCATGGTCACAACAAAATCCATTGTAGTTTATTGTACAAAATCATAATTTAGTTGTTTGAATAATGACAAACGTAGAAAATAAAATTATATTAAAAATAGTTTGCTTAAGTGAACAAATAAAGGAACGCAAAAATATTGTTTTAAGATCCTAAAATAAAAGAACTAATTCTGAACTTCGTTCACATGTCAAGAAAAGAACTCGTTCCTTATGCGTTCGCGAAATAAATGAACGCATTCATCGAAACTCGTTCCTACCAAGCCTTGCTTGTAAATACGTATGTTCGTGTATGTACTAATTTTTAAAATAAAGTGCAGATAGGTGGACAGAAAGGAGAAGCTAACTTTGGTTTTGACAGTTAGGTGTAAATAGTCTGTAAAAGGTACTTTCTTGGCATATTAATTTTCCCAGTAGATGAAAGGACGCTTTGGATAGTAGAAAGGCAAAAAAAGGATACTTAGCAAGTGTTAATTGTTGTATATTTTGACTACTGTTGATAGGGTTTTATGCATTAAAGTTAATAGTGTTTTATTGAAAGTTGGTGATTTTCCAAAAAGATTATCAAAATGCCATTTTACACATATCTTGTCTGAAGAGGATAAGTAATGTTCGACAGATCTCTGTCCATACACTGTTTTGTGAAATCCAGTACCTGTCTTGTATTCACACTGTGAAAGGAACTACAGTCAGTCTGGCTGTGAAGGAAAATCAAGTAATTTAAGTGGCTCTTAAAAGAGTCAATTTAGGTTGTTGGTTGTGGTTGGAAACAGTGACAAAATAACTTGTATAGTGTTCTAGTGATATAATTTTGTCATTAAATGAATCAATAATGTCATTGTGGAAATTACACCCACTTGGAATCGTGCATTTTAATCCGTTATTAAACCATTATTTTTATATTTTGATACTTGCTCAGAAGCAATGAATATGTATGTGGTCAACGTTTGGTAGACTCTCTGTAGTAAGAGGTCTGAGCAGAAGTTAAGTTAAATAACCACTGATTTAGGTGATAGAAGGATAAAAATGGAAGTACCACTCCACTGCTATTCAGCCAGTTTTTGTACTTCACGTAGAGGAAATGACAATGTGTCATAGATTCTGGAGGTGTAGTTTCATTTAATCCTTGATAAGAAAGCCTTTCTTCAAATATCAGTTTGGTTGGAGGGCACTGACTTTTCTTAGATTTTCAGACAGTTAATTGTTGCTTCAGTTGACTATTTGTAGATACACAAAATTGTGAGACTCCTTCATTGTGAGGGGTAGTTACTACAGTTTGTGAAGGATGCTACAAAAGTTTAATCTGAAACACAGGTGGATCTTGAAGGCTGAGAAGGAACAGTGCTTCTGCTGAGGCATTCCTGGTTCTAAAGTTGTTGTAAAGTACGGAGAATGACATCGTGGTTTGCATTGTGTAACGGAAACGTAGTGTATTTGGGGAGGTAGATGTATGCTTTCATCAGCTCACAAGCTTGAACCACACAAAATAAACCTGTTCTTTCACGCACTCATATCCAAGAGAGTTTGACGTTGAAGATGGGATGAATGTTTGAAATTGTGTTTTGAAGAAGATAACTGTTATATGGAGTAAGTAGCTCTCTTGTTGACATGTGGCTGAAGAAACTTGGAAGTCAGTGTACAAGTTAAAGTGCATATAATTTTTTTATAGTGACAAGGTATTTAGAGATTCTTTGATGTCAAGGGTGCAGTCGAGAGAAAATTTCATCTTTTATCTTTTAATTTGTACGTTTGTACCAGATAAAAAAAATTCTTTGAGTACTTAAATTGTGGCTAAATTTTGCTCTAATGAAATTCTTTGTCATAGTTTTTCTGTAATGGCTTATCAGAGTCAGAATTTGCATGTCACAGTTTTACATGCGACACTAAAACCAATTGACTTACCAAACTGAAAAAATTCTCAATGAATAACAATATTGTAGGCTACAAATTCAGCTATGTTTAACGGGCCTTGGTCCCTTAGAGTTTTGGGAAAATCCGCGTGACGGCGCCACAGGTACCATCCTCTAGTCCATATCTCTGTCTCCCTCCCGTGTTTCCGCTCTCGCTCAGTTATGAGAGGAATTCCATAGCGCGATAAGATCTCCAGCAGAGCACTATTCCGTCCTAACGACCTAGTGCGTCTGGTGACTGCTGCAGTGTTGCCAACCCTAAGAAGACATTAGCGCGTTCTTGGAAGGCAGGGGGTTATTCGCTTCCTTTCCTCAGTTAGGCCGGGATCAAGGTTTGGCCGGGATAGCGATGGCTTTACCTTGCGGAACTCTTTCCCGTAGCCGGCTAACGATTGACATTCATACTTGCATGGGATCTATCAAGATCATTTACTTCATGTTCATTTCAACCTTCAGTAACGAAAAGCTCATTAAAAGTTAGAAAGTGATACCTGGAATCGTACCTCTTGTAAGCCAATCATAGTTCGGCGAAA